>JAPTHA010004295.1:0-10433 GCA_029814585.1 Gymnapogon annona | reverse complement strand
GATAATAAATCAAACGGAAATAATGTAAGTTATTTATTCTTTCTGTGTGGACCGGTACCAATTAACCCACGGACCGGTACCGGGCCGCGGACCGGGGTTGGGGACCGCTGCTCTACGTGGTATCTTTGCTACTTTTGAGCTGATGCTTTTCTAATGAAACTATGGTGTAGGTTCAGTGTGTGGTTTAATATTGTCTTAATTGATATACTATATCCAAGACCCTGAAAAAGACAAGACCTGGATGGAGCAGATATGATTTAAAACTCATAGATACCGTTCATACTGATGGAACTTTTTCCAGATGTTCAAGCTGTTCATTCCAGGTACTAATGAAGCCCCATACCATCAAAGATGAAGGTTTTTCAACAAATGGCACCTGTCCTATTTAGTCAACAGTTTCAATTTCGCATTCAGTCTAGTTGCAGAATACTAGGAGGAAATGCACAATAGGAAGGTAGAGCTTTGTTATATTTGAAGAACAATAACATGCAAAGCATACAAACGTACAGGACAAACCCAGGTGACCAGATGTGTAAAGGTATACAAACCCTCTAACAAATCATTTCTCTGGTTTATTTTCTCATTTTAAAGACTTGAAATGTTTTCAATATTCAAACGGAAACAAAATATGGGTTTGAGAGATTTGCAAGTCACTGCAATCTGGTCTGATTGACACTTTCTACAGCATCCCAACAGTTTATGAATTGGGGTTGTATTAAAAGTCCAGCAAAAGTGGTCTGGTGTGTTGTGGTTCTGGACTGGACTCTGTCTTATCTCTACACAGCACATGCAAAGTTCAGGTTGAGAGGATCCAACCGTTGTGAGGGACTGCTGGAGATGAAACAACTGGGGACACAATGGAGAAAAACTGATGGCCTTTACTGGAACTTAAAGTCAGGAAACAGAGTTTGTGCAGAACTCGACTGTGGGTCTGCTATTTCAGTAAGACGAACACAACTCCCAGGTCATATGAAGACCTGGTACCTCAAATCCGACTGCAATATCTCCTCGATTAATAAGTGCTTTAGACCTTCCTGGTCCAGATCATTCCTGACACTAAAGTGTTCAAGTAAGTGCATTAATAGTAAACAATAACCCTTTCGCTGCCACTATGATTTCATGACTTTTTGTTGAGTGTCAGATCTTGCTGATTGGTCAATCACTTCATCTTCTGTCTGTTCACAGGTTCTGTCAGACTGGTCCATGGTTCCAATATGTGTTCAGGCAGACTGGAAGTCCGGTCTAATCAGTCCTGGTCTTCAGTGTGTGAAGGACACTTTGACCTTCATGACGCCCTGGTGGTTTGCTCAGAGCTGGGCTGTGGGGCTCCTTCGCACCTCCAGGGGATGCCCTATGGAGAAGCTGAGGCTCCTCTGTGGAAGATGTTCCAGTGTGAAGGCAATGAGTCTGCACTCCTGGATTGTGGAATGTCTGTGTCAGAAAACTGCTCATCTGGGAAAGCACTGGGACTCACCTGCAAAGGTAAAGCTGTGATTTACATAAACTTAATCCAGTACAGTCGTTTCAGTCTCATTTATGTAATTATCACTTATGTTTGCTCAGATTCTCTTGTTGCCAGACTGGCAAGAGGAGCCGGTCGCTGCAACGGTGAAGTACAAGTGAAGCAATATGGATTGTGGAAAGACATGGCAAATGTACATTATGATTTTCGCCATAACCCCTGGACCATGAAGGCAGCAGATGTAATATGTCGTCAACTGGACTGTGGCTCTGCTCTTTCTCTGGTGATCAGTCGGGCTTCATCCTATCCTTTGTGGGAGATCAGCCCCTCCTGTTTGGAGATTACATCTACACTGAGGGACTGTGCATCACCTTACTTTATCTCCAAAGGTTCCATCATATTCCTCACTTGTTCAGGTACCTATACTGATGATATCAGTGATAGATGGTTATGATTCTGTCTGACTTTTGTAAGAGCCAGACCCAGATTGCACTTGGAAAAAGAATAGTTTGGAGTATAGTGGTAGTATATATATACAGTATGATAGTATATATATTCTGGTAGTGTATATATCTGGCTGGACAGCTCAGTTGGTAAGGCACCGGGCTGGTGTATAGGGGACCCGGGTTCAATTCCCGGGATGAGTGCCCAGTAAGTTGTGTCAGGAAGGGCGATCCCACCAGGGAAAAAGCCAAAAGAAATCATCATCATTCTGATAGTACATATATTTTGGAATTTCCCTTAGTGGGACATAAAGGCACCTAAATCTAATCTAATAGTGTTTGTTATGGGGTGGGCGGGAAAATAGGTGATGCAAGAGTGTGGTCTCTTACACACTCAGTGTTGCAGTAATAAAATGTCATTGACATGTCATTTTTTTCTTGGGTGTCTTCTTGAGAAGACACTCTTTCATGACTATAAGGCGCAATTAAAAGCCTGTAATTTTCTCAAAAGACGGGATTGTGACTTGTGTGTTGCACTGAGTTCCAAAATCTGTAAAAGTGTTTTTGTGAGATTTTAGTAAATTCTCTGCTTGATCGACTATCAAACCATTTCCCGCCGACATTGAGACGTAAGAAGACTATTTACAACGTTTTTCTGTGAAGCGCCAACAGAGAATCAAAAGGAAGTAACGCGCCGTGGCAGACCGACCTGGGACGGCACTCTCTCAGCAAGTCAAAAATAGCGTCAAACGAGCCAACAAGCCGCTCCTCTGTGGAACGAAGGAGATCGTGGAACTTGTGAGGAATGGATTGGTTGTTTGTCACTGCACGGACCGCACTGGCACTCTCCGAACAATGACAAACAACCAATCCATTCCTCACAAGTTCCGTGATCTCCTTCGCTCCGCAGATTTGACGAGCTGCTCCGTACTAACAGTAGCCCTGTCACTGAAGGATGACACCTACAGAGACAGCTGTAATCGGCACGCTCCGAAAGGCATTTTGGTGTGCCGACCCTGATCGGTCCGCGAATGAATGAGGCGCTGTTGGCACACTTTCCTGGACAATGGAACTCGCATCCCAGATGCGTCCAATAATACGGTGCACCTTATGTATGGTTCATGTACAGAAACAAACCACAAAATTGAAACTGTGCCCTATGATGGGGTATGCCGTATATTGCGGAAATATGGTGATAAGTAAAATTGGCAGTTGAATCGAAGCATCAGACCCATGGAGCTGAATTCAATTCAAGCCCATGGATATGATCAGATGACCCTGTTTTCCAACAGACCATTTTAACAGCTTAGAAAGACTTACCCCGTGTGTATTTATTGCAAGACTTTGCTTTAATAATTGTGGTTTGTTTCCAGTTATATGCGTGGGTCTGCTGGACTATGAGGATACAATAAAAATATCACTGCCACTAAGCCATCTTCTTAAATGCAGTGCGATGACATAAGCCACATCTTTCCACTTGTCTGATATGAACCACTGCACAGGCTACTGGTGAAATACATTGCATTGTGTTGGATTCACTGAACACTGGGATGCTATCCAACAGACTGCTGCTGAAAAGACAGGCCTCACAAATAGTTACTGTTCACTCTGACTTATTATGTACTATAATATTCTGTCATAAGTACTAATATTAAACTGAGGTGACGGTCGGACTGAGACGTGTGTTAGTCCAGTCTGAATGTAGACAGCTTCCTCTGTTGGAATTCCATTAAACAACAGCACAGGCTCAGTGTCCTTCAAATATCCGCATCCAACATAAAACTGCCTTTACTGTTGTCATCTTTGTTATTCTGTTTTCTTTGAGGACGATGTGGGCCTGATTGAAATGGTTTGTGAGTCCTAATTAACTTCATGAGTCGCTAATGACAAATGAATGACAGTAATGATGAGAGGAATCTTTGAAAGAGTTCAAGCTCAGACTCTGCAGATCTGTTGGTGGTGTATTGTGTCTTTTAATATTTCTTTTTGTTGTTTTGTGTACATAGACTCTGTCAGACTGGTGCATGGTTCTAGTCGATGTTCAGGTAGACTGGAGGTCCATTCAAACCAGTCCTGGTCCTCAGTTTATGAAGAGGAGTTCGACCCTAAAGATGCAGAGGTGGCCTGTAGGGAACTGAGCTGTGGGGCTCCTTCACTCCTCTGGGGGTGGCACTATGGAAAGGGGGAGATTCCAGTCTGGACCAGTCAGCTCCAGTGTGAAGGCAATGAGTCTGTTCTCCTGGACTGTAGAAGGTCTGCCTCAGCTGGGAAGAACTACTCTTCTGGAAACCTTGCTGGGCTCACATGCACAGGTACAAATGGGCCATGTCTTTCAAATGACAGTATGTTTCTTTGACTCATTTCTTTGTGTGTCTTCTCAGATCCAGGTGGTGTCAGGTTGGTGGGACAGCCGAGTCGCTGTGCTGGTTCTTTGGAGATCCAGTACCAGGGAGAGTGGAGACCGGTATTAGAAGCCTATGAAGACTGGGACCTGAAGTCCGGATCTGCTGTGTGTCAATATCTGGACTGTGGATCAGCTGTTTCAGTGAAGAAAATAGCTGATTCTATAAAAAGGCTTTCATGGTTTGTCTCACCTTTGTGTGTAAAACTGACATCTGGATTCAGGGACTGTGTAGGACACGATGATTCCTACAATGAATCATCTAGAGTGCAAGTGGTCTGTTCAGGTAAAAATGGACACAAACTGTCTTAAAAGGAATCCTCAGTGAACAGATGGTTCTGATTCAGACATTAAAAGTTACATGTAATGAATCACTTCTGCCCATCACCAAAACCACAGTTATGGTAACTCTCCATTTTCTTTTTAGATAATGTCGAGTCATGTGGCAATGTGGCAATACACTGACAAAAGGGGAAAAAAGATGAATTATCTAAGTGACCTTGACCAGACTGTTGCTCTGGCTGTGTGGGTCACAGTTTCAGAGGTCAAGGTCTGTGGCTACTAGATAGCTTGATATTTTTAAATGTAGACAAAATGTGCTTTGAGTGGGTTCATGCAGTCTTTTGATCATCTTACTGGGAGCTTGAGTGTTTTCTTTAACTCCCACAAATAGTATTTTCACAATTTCTACCCTCAATAAGGACAAAGACCCACCCACCCAGGATGTCTGGCACCCAAATTAAGAATCATTGTCTTAAGTAATAGAGAAAAACATGTTTTCATGTCATGGAGGGGCGGCCACGGCTCAGATGGTAGAACAAATTGAGCAGACGAGCAGATCGTCTGGCAACTGAAGGGTTGGCGGTTTGATTCCAGCTCTCTCCTTATCATGTACCATTGTGTCCTTGGGCAAGACACTTCACCCACCTTGCCCATCCCTGTATGAATGTGTGTGAATGATGACCGTGCGATGAACTGGCGACTTGTCCAGGGTCCCCCACTGCCTTCGCCCCTGAGTAGCTGGGATGGGCTCCAGTGACCCCCACAACCCTGCAAAGGATAAAGCGGGTTTGGAAAATGAATAAATGAACATTTTCATGGATTTGTGTTAATCAAATACAAAACTAATGTGGATCAAATCCATCTTTATCACTGAGGATGACGTATTATGTGACTGATTGTTTTGGATCATATGTGTTAGTTGGTCTAATCGTGTCCCTGTGTCTGAGCAGATCTGCTACTTCAGCCAAACATCTCCCTGTCTGTCTCCACTGATGGGTTCTCTGAGGTCTACAAGCAGGGGCTTCGGCTGCTGATGGGTTCTGACTTCACCATCAGTTGCTCTATTCAACCCCAGTACCCAGGCGGCTCCTTTCAGCTGACGTCTAACTCCTTGAAGGCGCAGAACCATATCCAGTCAGCTGTCAATCACTCCGCCCACTTTCCGTTATTTGCCGTGGGCTACGTCCATCGAGGGGACTACGTGTGTATTTATCACCTCGACGTTTTCAACCACAGCTTCTCCTCGCCCCAGAGCCCAGGCCTTTATCTCACTGTTGGCGGTAACGTCAGTAGAATCACACAAACCCTTTCTCACAAAAAAACACCCACAATGCATCAGTCCCAGTCACATGGCCAGGAGAGCCAACATTTCCAGCGAGCAGTGCGACAAGGTATGAGGAGAGCCACGTTATTAGAACTGATATCAGGTAAACATGGTGCAGTTGAACATCTCAGAGATTGGGCTGAACCAACCAATACTCATTTGACCTGATGTCAGTTCTAACCACACTTTAACCAACGATTAAAATGAGTCCATCCAGGTTGTGTGTATAGCTCATGTATGGTTGAGTCTCTGACCATTTGAAATACTGGTGGAGCCTTTCACACAACTCCAGTAATTCATTTCCACACAAGAGGGAAGTAATCCAAGCCAAGGGTTTAACCTACAAAAAGGGCAGAAATACAGTAGCCCAAAATGCACTGCGGGTTTCGCAAATGTGACGTCAACCCATTCGAAAGCGCTCGTTGCTGCTACAAATTGTCAAAAAGATTCAAAATGTATCTTCGTTGTCATGTATGCTATTTAGCCAAGAAATGCAAGAGAAATCAGAGGATGAGTCTATAGTTCTAGACCCGTGAGGCGTTCAGGGGTGCTTAAGGAAACACTACCAGGAGAAGTAAGGGGTATTTGGAGAAAGTATGTAATTTAAGTTTACACAATAGCTTGAGTTACATCAATACAGAAAAAAAGTACTGCTTAATGATTTTCAGTGAAAGCAAATGTATCTCAGTCAACATGAAGAAGCAGTTTATTTTTCAACTGAAAACAAATTAGTCAATGACTTAAAACTTTTCTTACCAACACACGAAATAATGTCACTAACTTTCAGGTGGCTCTGTTTGATACTGAAAAAAAAACTCACTGGCTGAATCAAACAGTAAAATAATATAAGTTTCACAGAAACACTCAAGAGAACTTCTGCTACATCTTTAAGGGGTTTGATTATTTTTTGTCCGATACATGTTTCACACAGTTTCTTCTTAGATGCGATTGTGTTCCCCATGATTCCATGTCTTCATTGAGCTGATCACTTCTTTTGACATTCTGAGCTGCAGAAGTGTGACAAACACGTTCCACGGAGAGGGTTTTAAAGGTTGCTTGTTGTGCGTTTCAGCCTCTGTGAGAGATCTCATCATCAGGGTGGTGCTCACCGTCCTGGGGCTGCTCATATTTGATGTGTTGCTCTTCTTCTACTATAAGGTACGCTTGTGTCTTTACTCAGTGGATTAAATGGATTTAAGATTGATTCAAGATGCACATGAGTCTAAAGGGGACATGTTTACTGCTGCGTTTCTTCCAGGTGTCTGTGAGGCGAATGATGAATGAAGGCCGATCACTGAGAAGATAGACCGTCACGACTGTAGTCGAAGGAAAAAAATCACATTTATAGAGTCGTGGTTTTAATACCGAAAACAGCAGTTTTAGTTTAATGTCAGACAGTTTTCAGATGAAACAACACACTGCTTCTTTACTTTCTGGTGTTACATAATGTATCAATAGCTGATTTTGTTTTTTGAGTTTTTTTTACACATGTACATATGACTTTACTCTTTTAATATTCCGATGATTTTTTGAAAATAATTTTCTCAGGATAGTGAAGCGTACTTTATTCTATGTGTTATGACTTGATTAATACAGATATTTATCTGTGTCCTTCCACTGTCAGTCCAGAGTGAACCTTGATACTCTGACATTTGCATATTCTATACACACAACTTCGCTTTGTAAATGTAAGCAAACATGTACACACTTTTGTTTTATGTGCTGCTAATTTGTCCATGATATATATTGTTTCTACTATTAAATAACCAGATATTTGTCTGTTAAATAAATGTCTTCTTGATGATGAGTTCTTTTGGCTTTTCCCTACGCGTACCAACCAGACCCAGGCATGGACCCAGGTCCGACCGGCACAGATCAGATGCACGCAGACTGACTCAGGTCTGCGTGCATCTGGTCTGTGCCGGTCGGACCCAGGTCTATGCCTGGGTCAGGTTGGTACACGTCTAAGAGGATACTACGTATAAACCTGAGTCTGATCGATGTCAGTTCCATACAGACCAGTTCGATACAGACCAAATATTCACTGGGCAATAAACAAATACTTACATTTTGTTAATCATATATTTTTAACAATATTAACTTATTTTTCTGAGCCTGCCAGCCAGGTGTACGGTTCATAGTTATCAACTACGTGGCAGATAAGTCCTTTTTCCTGCTGAGTCATACTTGCTAATGTCAGGTCGGCCGGCCTCTCTTTACAGTGTCTAGCTTTTCTTGAAACGTTCTGGAGAATGGTCTTGTAACTAAATCTGCGACCAAATGATATCTTTGCCTCCTTCAGCCATTGTGGGTTGAAAAACCTAAAACAACTTGTCGTGTTACATAATTGACCTATTTCCTTATTTCCTGTTTATCATATTGATGTGCCTGCTCAGGTCTGTTCTGCGCAGCTTTGCATAGCTCCGCCTCCCTCAATCGCCTATGCAAGCAAAAGATGTGCACACACTGACGCTGTAGGCCTGCTAGCTGGCCCCAGTGAAGCAAAACTTGACGCTGACTGGTTAGCGCCACAGGTCTGTTCTCATTTCCTTTAAGCAAACAATGTGCCAGCATTGTCACTTCTGAAGGCCTGGAGGCAGATTTTGGACTGGCAACACATGATAGTGAATAATGATTGGATGAAAACTATGACATAAACGCAGCCCTCCAAATCTCCACCTGGGGCTGGAAGATGAGCAACCAACTTAGGAAAGCTATGAAATGAAGAGTATAGACCACTCAAAAACTCATCAGCCAATAGGAACGTGTCCCTGAATAGCCCGCCCACACGTGAGGTTTGGGTCAAAACACCAGCAAAGATTTAGCGAAGTCAAACAAAAAACCAGAAGCGTAACCAAAAGAGAGACAGGGAGAGAGAGAGAGCATATGGAAGCGTAAACAAAACTATATGCTGTATCAAAATAAAATTCAGTTTATCCAAGTGATTTGTTTAAGTGAAAATTTGTATTTTTAAGTTTATTATTTTTTTGATTGATTTAATCTATTTCTTTCTCAAATCCATTTTTTTTGTTTGACTTTTAATAAGTTTTGCATGAACGTTTTGAGCCAAATCTAATTCCAATCATTACTCCCTTGACCATTCCTCACAGAACCAGCCAAGACATCACTTTCCACGACTACTTCATCAAAAAGGTCTGCTATGTCTAATGTCCACACACCTGCCATACCAGCGTCTTTGGCCTTAGACTTACTGACTCCTTGTGTCCATAGGGGACCACTGTGTTTGCTCTTCTGGCTCTGTCTTGTATGATGAGAGTGAATGGGAGAGCCCACACACTTTTAACCCCTCTCACTTCCTGGATGAGGACGGTACATTTACCCTGAGGGATGCCTTCCTGCCCTTTTCGGCCGGTAATCAACATGGGTGGAATTTTCTGATCACAGATATTGTGAAGGTGCAACATGCATGCACCTGCATGCACCTACATGCACCATGTGACTGTGTTTACTTGTCTTCATTCGTCATTTAACATCAGACGGACTTCCTGGTCCCACAATGCATTGCGCGTCCAAAAGGCGCTTCAAAATAAAAGCCACTTAACAATAGAGGTCTATATGACTAAACCAACTGCACTGTATTTTAACTTATAAACGGATTATTCTAATCATGAATTATTCATTACTTATTTAAACAATTAAAGAACAAATATATCTGAGGGCAAAACAACATGTATTTTTCTTTTCTTACACTGGGTTTCATATGATTTATTTCACTCCATTTGCATCATCGGGTGATTTAATCAGATATGTTGGTCTCTATTTTTCCTGTTACTGTTTCATTACTTCCCTCTCTGTGAGGCTATATTTACCATTAATCTCACATTTCTTAAGGAAATCTATACAGACTAAATGTGTGTGTGTGTTTTCAAAGCAGGTAGATTTACAGCTTTAGTAATAGGAAAAAAAAACATCCCTTGTTTTGAGCAAGCTGTAATTTGATGTCATCACTTATTATCTGATGCTCATTCATTGTAGTCCTGGACACAGATTACATTCTTGTGTTTGTTCTGTCATGTAGATAAAATAGTTTAACATGAGGCAAATGTCTTAGGAAAAACTAGTGGCAAAAAACATGAATTAGGAGAGAATTTTGTTAATATTGAAATGTTGAGTGAAGATTTATCATTGTGTCAGAGTTTTGCAAGATATTTGATATTTTGCAAGATATTTGGATCTTCAGTTGATCCAAAATGCTGCTGCTCGCCTTTTAACTGACAGCAGTTAAAACCAGTTATCGCCAGATAAACCAGTTATCGCCATGGTTTATCCTGCGTGATAAACCACGGGTGGTTTATCACACGGGATAAACCACCCGTGTGATAAACGGGTGGTTTATCACACCCGTTTTAGCCTCTCTACACTGGCTCCCTGTTCGTTTTAGAATTGATTTTAAAATTTTACTGTTTGCTTTTAAGTCACTACTTGGGCTGGTACCTTCTTATCTCTCTGATCTTTTAGTTCTGTACACTCCTTCTCGATCACTGAGGTCGGCTGATCAGC
>JAPTHA010004257.1:0-10436 GCA_029814585.1 Gymnapogon annona | reverse complement strand
CACAGCAAAGGCTGCATATCGCCCGATCTCCTCTTGAAATAAATCCGTACTCCTTTGTCCAACTCGGTTGGAAGGCATGACTGGAACTTTGTTTGTTGGCCATAACGTTGCTGAAAATACACGCTAGCTAGCTGACACACACCCAACTTTCAAGTGCAGAGCACGTTTTCGCGGTGACGCGCTGAATCAGGGACGCACTCTCCAGCTGCATCTGCGCACTTAACTTCATGATTTAAATTTAATATTACTTTTGAAAAATATTTGTATGTGGGAACATTTGTAGTGCACTATATTTCTTGTGAAGCATTAAATAAAATAAAATACAATAAAATAATATTACTGTAATTTTTTATTTTTTATTTTTCCTCCTCTGATTAATTGTAACTCTCCTCTGTGTGCCAACACAAATAGCCTCACGTGCCAGCTATGACACGGGTGACTAAGGTTGCCGAAGTCTGACGTATACTGTCTTTGTTGTCCATGTTGTGCAAAGATTTTCATTTTGTTCTGTATCTGTTTTTTCTACTCTTTGTATTAAGCTGCTGTTGTGAAATTTTCCCTCTGGGGACTAATAAAGGCATATTCAAGATGCTGGCAAGCAAGGCATACATGGAACGGCATCACCAGGTAAGTGGGCATAGCGGACAAGAGCATCTCTACCAAGTGTTAACTTCAGCATCAGTCTGAATTTCTGTTAACAGTGTTTACTTGATTAAATAAAGGTAATTTTGGATACAAACCTGATGAGTCAGACTTTCTTTTATTGTTGATGAGTTCTTTCGGCTTTTTCCCCTTCCATGGTCGCCACAGCGAATCCAGGATTTTTTTTAAAAACTTTTTTTTATCCAGCTGCTACTTTCTTTATTGTCGAGCTGTGATATATACATGTTGCAAATAGATGTGCACTGCAGCCATCCATCAGTGGCTATACCTGTGCTTAAATCTGTCATCATACTGTGTTTCTGATAACATCCATTTCCAGCCTATCAGCAGCTGCTACACCCATTTAAACAGAGTCACTTGGCTGCAGTGGAAATTACGATGTTTCTGTCTCTCTGTGATTTTAGTAGTCATCTCAAGACTGGATAAAATGAGCTAAAGTGTGTAAAAAGGTAATCCCAAAGGATGATTATATACTCCTCACAATACCTCACATTTTGCAAGGCAAGAGCAAAATGAAATATAGACTGATAATTCCATGGCAGATCATACCAATAGCTGTCACTTGAACTACATTGCTGATTGTTCCTTTAACTGTAAACAAGCCTACGGATGTTTATTTGTTATTCAATATGCAGCTGTTTGCTTAAGCTTATTTGTGGCAGTGTTGAATTAAAACCCTTTGTCTTTCATTCATCATCTTAGGCAAACAGCTGTCCTCTCCCTGCAGCTCACAGTTAATATCCTGGCTTTATCCCAACATTTCCCCGAGACCATCTCTAGCCCTTGAGGCCAATTCCAATTTTACTTCCCTATTGTAGTTTGTTTTAACGTAATGTTCTATGATGAAAAAGAAAAAAATCTACCAAGGCTGTTCATTTTGCTGCCCTTCCAAATGATTTAAAACAAAATATGATCTTCCTACTGCAAGCATAAAGGTGCATACTGTCTATTGCAGCTAAAATCATCTACAAAAATAGTCTGATATATAAAGATACCAAGACACCAGCAGTTAAATGTTGGCAGTGTGTCAGTGCCACTGGCACAGTCACAAAGGCCACTGATTTCCCATATAAATAATTGGGGAAATCCCAAATAATGGCTTCAAGCCATGAGAAGTGTGTATGTTGCGAAGACCTTAAAATTACAGAAAAATCACAGCTTATATGTGGGGCAGTTTTATCATATATATATATATCCATTTATTTAATGCTTTAACCTAATCAAAATGTCATAACAAAATACCAAATTGAAATCTGACAGGCTTTTAAAATGTGAAACACCTTAAAAATTCAGGCATCTATGTCACTAAGGACATGAATGTCACAGTATTGTAGGTTTTTGATGATTTCTTTGAACTGTTCTTAGTTGTATAAATTACTGCAATTATTTTGGTGTGCCTTTCAGATTTTCATTAATTTGAGAGATTTATGAAATCAACTCAAAGTCAGAATTATACAAGACTCCCTCACCAGGAGTATGTCACCCAGGGCCATCCAACCCTGGCATCATGAATGGCAACCTACATATAAGCCATTGTATATGTGTATGTGTATCTTGCATTGCCTATAGTAATTGGTGCCTAGTATTGGTTCTTCATTTCACTTGATGAAAGAGTAATGTATCCTCTTTGCATGTTGGTACATAGAGAGAACAAGTAGTAGCTACACAAGGGCATTTTAATGTGTTAAGTGCCAACAAATCTAACATTCTAAACAATTCATTCATCTTCTGATCCTCTTTGTCCTTGAGAGGGTCACAGTTGTGGTGGAGCTTATCCCAGCTACCATTGAGTGGAAGCTGGGTACCCCTTGGATGTGTTGGCAGTTCATTGTAAGGCTGACACATGGAGAAGAAAAACCAATCACTCACATTCACAGCCATGTTTTTAATTTTTACATTTTTTTTGAGCAACTAAGGTACCTTTATTGATGGGAATCCTTCCTTTCCCCAGAGGCAGTTAAGGAAGACAAATGTGTAGTTTGTGCCTTCAATTCATTGAACATTTCACCTTTGTTTTTCAGAAAATATATATCATTTTTGGTTAATTTGGATCTTGAGTGTTTGGCACACAGACTTATCATGGGCCATTTTCCGTGTGTTGTCATTTCTGTTGTGTAGAGGACATTTAAAACACTATCATGCAAATGGGAAAAAATTTGATGTGTATATTCTGTTAAAGCTAGCAAATCCATCCATCCAACCACCCATCCAATCATTCAAACCTGCTTTGTCCTCACTAAAGTCACGGGGTTTACTGGAGCCTATCCCAACTACTTAAGGGTGAAGGCAGGGGTTCATCTTGGAAGAGTCACGAGTTCATCATAGGATTTACACAAAGACAAACAACACTCACATTCACAGTAACTTTAGGTTAATCAATTAAGCCATTTAGTGCATGTTTTTGGATTGTGTAGCACCTGGAGAGAACCCACACAGACACGGGGAGAACATGTAAACATCACACAGAATGTCAGCACCCTAGCCCAATGTTAGGATCACACTCAGGACCTTCTTGCTGTGTGGCACTGCACTGCCCAGCTAACCACTTATTCTGGATTTTCTGTTAAACCTAATCAGTGAATTTTCAGAGAATATCTTTTTAACGTTCTTTAATAAGTTTTTATCTCTACTGAACCAGTAACACTAATATTAGCAGGATGGAGATACAAATGCCGCTTCCTCTGCATCTTTTCCATTTCCTGGAAAAAGGTCACTAAGAAACACTGCCAGGTGATGCTTACTTAAGAGGTGTTGCTATCAGTAGGCCATTTTCACTTCAACACTCCAGAGGGACACAGTGGAGCTGACACAAAGTGCCTTTTACTCATTTTACTAAAGATAAAAAAAACATCTGTAAAAATAGACAGCAACAATAGTTTAAAACATGTAAAATTGCACACAAAGTTCACCACACCACAGTTCAATTCATGCACTACTCCCCCCCAGGGTATTAAGTGTGTAATGTTCTAGAAGGTGTAAAAGGCAAGGTAAATTTATTTATATAGCACCACAAGGCAATTCAAATTGCTTTATAAAGGCATAAAATTACTTTAAACACATACAGAATAAAACATTAAACAAAATGAGAGCGCAGAAATGTGTCACGTTCGGGCAGAGAAAGGGGACCCAACTGCAGAGACTGAGTTTGGTGGAAATAGTACGGTTTATTAATATAGGTCCATTGACAGATCAAAAAATGACGAACTAATTGTCCTTAGTAAAAATCCACGGAAGGAACGAGTCCAAGGCGGGGTTGGGTCAGGTGTAGGTTAAGATGGGGAGGTAATCGGAGGTGACAGTCCCAGAAAGGAGCAGGCAGAGGTGGAGATCTAGGTTCCAGGTAGAAGTGATCAATGAGTCCAGAGTCAGTCCAATCTTTACAAAGGCACAGGAGGGCGAGACAAGATCAAAAATTCCAAAAAACAGATGCAAGGTTCAGGTTATCCAGGAAATCAAACAAAAGAACACGGGTAAGTATATCGAACGGGACGAAAATACAAACCGGCGTCAACCGACAGACAAACAGGTGTTGAAATACACCATGGGAGTAGAAACAATGAGACGCAGGTGAAACACATCAGGGAGGAGATGGATAATCATACAGGCGGGAAAGCAGGAGGCAGCAACACCAGACAAGATAAAAAAGGGAACTTATCAAAATAAAACAGGTAACGACATGACAAGACTAATGCCCGGGAGCAGACGTGACAGTACCCCCCCCTCCACGGCTGACTCCAGACGGCCCAGCAGCCTATAGATGTGCCTGGTGGAACTGGTGAATAAGATCTGGGTCCAGGATGAAGGAAGAGGGCACCCATGACCGTTCCTCCGGACCATACCCCTCCCAGTCAACCAGGTACTGGATTCCCCAACCCCTGCGATGATCCCCAATCATCTTGTGGACAGTGTAGGCTGGGTCACCATCCATGAGATGGGGAGGAGGAGGTGTTGGTTGAGAAGTAGGCACCAGTGGACTTTCCTTCAACGGCTTGATCTGGCTAAAGTGAAACGATGGGTGTATTCTCATGGACCTGGGAAACTTCAAATCGACAGTTACAGTATTAATAACTTTTGATATCGGGAAGGAACCTACAATCCTGGGTGCCATTTTACAATTCTCCATGTGTAGGGTCAGGTTACGGGTCAATAAGCATACTCTCTGTCCACACTGGTAATTGGGAGCTGGGGTCCGACAACGATATGCTGGCCTCTTGAACCGTCAGGAGCATTGGAGCAGAGCTTGATGGGCTCTGTTCCAATGCTCCTGCATCGCTGGATCAGGGCTGATACCCGTAAATTACCTGAAACGGAGACAGTCCAGAGGATGAACAGGTTTTTGTGACGAATTGTGAGCGTATTCCACCTAGATGAGGCGATTTCTCCAAGACGCAGGGTTACAGGAGGACACACAACAGAGGGTGGCTTCTAACTCTTGATTTAGTTTTCAGTCTGACCATTGGTCTGAGGGTGGTACCCTGATGAAAGGCTTGTTGAAGCCCCCAAAGGGAACAGAGTTCTTGCCAAAACCGAGCAGTAAATGGAGGACTTCTATCTGACACAATGTCTTTGGGGATCACATGGAGACGGACTACATGACGTAAAAGTGCTGTAGTGTATTTTAATTACGCTTATAACACAGATTCAGCAGATACAAAACTCACTATAAAAGAATGCCTCCTCTGCGAGCATTCTCTGTGTGCTTACATGAAATTTACATAAAGCCTTTGTTTGTCTGTGGGACACAGAGCGCACCTCAGATGCAGTGACCCCGCTCTGGGTGACTACAGGTCATACTCATCCCAGGGCAGTGGATGATTTGCTTTAGGCTTAGTTGATAGGAGACATTTGGCTTATTTCAACACTGAGAGCCCCAGGGGTTTGAGACTCAAAAGACCCCATGCGGGTTATGCCGCCGTCAAGTCTGAGACAGACACTGTAAGATAATAACATGAGTGCCAGGGTGATGAACAGATGTCAATTCAAAGAATTCTTCTCAGGTACTTAAACTAAGAACTGAGACACGCCTTCAGATTTTCGCGGACAGAAGATCGCTTGGACCACAGATTCGCCTGGTCCGCAGGCTCCGCAATGGACTCCAACAAGAGCCGGTGGAATCTCTGAATACCATGCGCAATCATGGTGTTTCGTATTTGTTTTATGTTCGTCTTGTGTTTGTATGGTGTTTGTGTATTTTTGTAGAATAAATGTGTTTTGTATCAATGATGATGCAACATCGCTTCAAACAATTTTTACCAGAAGAATCCAGAGTAAACCTCTTGCCACCGGTGACCACAGAGATTTGTCTAAAATGCAATTCTCCGCTGAAGAACTGCCTTTCCCATAATTCACATCAGGGCCTCTGCAGTCTCTTTGGCGGATGGCAGTTTAGGCATAGGGAAAAAATTAACCATATTTGGAAAACAATCTACGATGGTCAAAACTGTGGTGTTACCTTCTGAAGGGGGAAGTCCAGTGACGAAGTCCAAAGAAATGTCTGAGCAGGGTTGTGAGGGTATTGGGAGAGGATGAAGGTGTTCGGCTGTGCATGTTGCTACCAAAACCTCTGCTGGACAATGAATAAGGTCCGTCTGACTCCAGGGTGACAGGCCATCCTAGAAGTATGAGCCCACTGAATAACCTGGATTCTGAGGGTGACAGGGACAAATAATTTCTTTGGCGGGACACCATCTGGAACATGACATTCTTGGAGCTCTTTCAATACCAACTCCTCTATGTTCCAGGTTATGGACCCCAACATTCAGGTCACCGGAAGGATGGACTCTGGTTCCACCTTGTCATCTTCAACACTGAAATCCCATGACAGAGCATCCGGCTTCCCGTTCTTAGACCCTGATCTATAGGTTAGGTTGAAATTGAAAATGGGTAAAGGAAAGCGCCCACTTGGCTTGTCAGGAGTTGAGCCTCTTAGCCGATCGCAGGTACTCGAGGTTCTTGTGGTTGGTCCACACAACGAATGGGTGCTCAGCTCCCTCTTACCAGTGATGCCACTCCTCCAATCCCACCTTGATGGTTAAAAGTTCATGGTTTCCTATGTCGTAGTTGCATTCCACTGGTGACAGTTTTCTGGACAAGAAAGCACAGGGGTGTAGTCTATTGTCTTTACTCACACACTGGGATAGAACTGCCCACATTAGAGGCATCCACTTCCAGGATGAACTGAAGAGCTGGATCTAGAACCGAGAGGATAGGTGCAGATGAAAATGCCTTCTCGAGCCGTCTGAAAGCATCGTCCGCCTTTTCAGTCCACCTGAAAAGTAGCATGGAAGAAGTGACATCATGCAGAGGGGTCACCACAGAGTTGAAATTGCGTATGAACTTGTGGTACAAATGAGCTAACCCAAAAACCACTGCACTTCCTTTGGAAACATGGGCACCGGCCAATCTCTTACAGCACTGACCTCATCAGGATCCATCTGCACTCTACCTTCAGACACCACAAACCCCAGGAACGAGACAGCTGACTGGTGGAATTCGCACTTCTCGGCCTTCACGAAAAGCTTGTTTTGGATTAGATGTTCTAACACTTGATGTACATGGTGCACGTGTGTTGACTCATCAGGAGAGAATATTAGGATGTCAATCAAACCCTAACCCAAAAATTAAAACAGACGAGTTTTATTCAAAAAGACCATTGAAATAATTCAGCGGAGTCCCGTCCGATAAACTAGCCACATAAGCAATCCTGGCTGTCTCTGAGTGGAAACAGGAGGGTTGAGCTTGAAAAACTAAACAAATCTGTGTAAAAAAGCTCCAACACTTATCCGGGTTACCTGAGTACTTGTTGGGAGCTGGAATATGAGGCTCAGAAGTCGCGTTAAGGCTGAATGGGGCTGTCACTGTCAGAGCCGGAGGGGGCAGAGATGTCATCACTGTCACGACAATCCTGCCAGCTGACAGGAGATCTGACCAGTGCTCTGCATCAGAGACTGAAGCATTTTCTCGTGTCCCCCTTAATTTCTCAACCTCCGCTGGGTCCATTTCTGGCCAGTCCATACTGTCACGTTCGGCCGGAAAAAGAGGACCCAACTACACAGACTAAGTTTGATAGAAATTGCCTGGTTTATTAATATTGGTCCAATGACAGATCAAAAAATGACGAACTAATTGTCCACGTAATAATAATAATCCATGGAAGGAAAGAGTCCAAGACGGGGTTGGGACGGGTGTAGGTCGTGATGGGGGGTAATCAGAGGTGACGGTAACAGAAAGGAGCAGGCAGAGGCAGAGATCCATGTTCCAGGCAGAAGTGGTCAATGAGTCCAGAGTCAGTCCAATCATACATAGGCACAGGAGGGCGAGACAAGATCAAAGAGTCCAAAAAACAGATGTAAGGTTCGGGTTTATCCAGGAAGTCAAACAAGAGAACACGGGTAAGTATATCGAACGGGATGAAAATACAAACTGGCGACAATCGACAGACAAACAGGTGTTTAAATACACCACAGGAGGAGAGACAATGAGATGCAGGTGAAACACATCAGGGAGGAGATGGATAATCATACAGGCGGGAAAGCAGGAGGCAGCGACACCAGACAAGATACAAAAGGGAACTTATCAAAATAAAACAGGAAACAACGTGACAAAAACTAATGCCTGCGATCAGACATGACAGAAATGATCAAAGGATAAAAATGAAGAAGTCACTACAGGAATAAGAGATGTTAAAAATGTTAAAAACAATCTTGACAACAACGGTCAAAATCAATCCAAATAATTGTGAGACACAGTACAGTTGCTCTAATCAAACTATGAACAAATTAATCTTGATTTATAAGAACTGAGAGTTTGAGCAAACCTGCAGTTTTCCGGTAGTTTGTTCCAGATTTTTGGACCATAAACACTAAAAGCTGCTTCTTCCTGTTCGTTTCTGACTATGGTGACAGAGAGCAAATGAATAGATCTTAAATGTTACATTGTAGTGCATTTTGATACATTAAATGCTATATTTTGAGAAGGAAAATAAGTTTGCAATTTGACTCAATTTTTTTTTATTTTTGCTAAATCGTTCAAGTTAACCTAATTTCTTGCTTTGTGAAGTAATTATTTGTTGTTGTTGCTGTTTTGTCAAATAATGGCTTTGTGTGGTATCTATGAACAACTACCTGTACCTGCCTGACTTTCCTGACTCAAATCCTCTTACTTGTACTTGCTCGTCTAAACCTCTTGTAATTGGGACCAATTTTGGGACCAGTTTACCTTAAGGAACACAGCTGTGCTGCCTAAATCTATGTTTCCCACAGACAATGAAGGAGAGCAGCCATTTATAGACTGGTATACTAAGCTTGAGCACAAGTAAACTAACTCAAACCACAATAAATTTAAAAAAAGTATAGTTTAACTCCATTTAATAAAGTCTATAAAATATATATCCTTTATTAAGTGTCAATCTTAAAATGTAAGTTAGATTTGGCACAACGGTAAATTTAAACACTCCTGCTGCTCCTCCCACAAGGGTCCCTCCCAGGACCTTTTTAAGGTGTTCTTCTAAAGGTGGCTCCTTATTATGTATTCACATAATATAGAATGTGCATGTCTCTTTGATTAATTAAGTAATGGATTTGCTACATTTCTTAATTAGTTGAGAATACTAATGAGTGTAGTATTAGAGTAGAGAATAAGAGATGTGAGCAGGGCATGAATCTGAACTTGAGTGCATGCAAGTTTGTATCATGTGCTTTGTGCTCAGTGTTTAAGTGTTGTTCTGCCGAGCATCACAAATCCCCCACATATACACCTCACCTCTACCTTTTCCCTACTCATACATATTTATGTGGCATTCATGCTGTTATATTTACACAAACACAGTCACTACAGGTGGTGAAGACTTGCTGCGTAAGCCCTGCAGCCCTCCTGTCAAAAAAACTTACTCTAATTTCCTGTAGTGTTTATTTTGAGGTGTGGCCTGATCTTATTGAGAGTGGAAGACTCCTTCAAGATTGAATTTGTTTCAGACTGCAGGTGACTTGCATGACAATTATTTATTTGTTTGATTTTTGTTAATTACATGTAGGTTTATGCAAACCAGTTAAGGCCCGGCTGGATAGATCAGGCTGGTGCTTGGGGGACCCTGGTTCAATTCGTGGCATGAGCGTCCAGTAGGTTTTGTCAGGAAGGGCATCTGACGTAAATACCCCTGCCAAATCAAATATGCGAATTGGATTTGCTGTGGCGACCCCAGAAGGGAAAAAGCCGAAAGAAATCATCACATATAGGTTTATGCAAAAAACACTGTTCTGTATGAATTCCAGTCTGAACTGATACCGCAACTTAAAGGACAAAAATGACACACAAAATTTGTGAAAAAATCTGGAATAGTGTGTTTTCATACAATGAACTAAAAATGGCATTTTTAGACCATTTCCAATGGTGGTATTTTATGTTAACACATTCAGATGTGTCTCTCCTCAGTCCTTTTGAAAGTATTTTGGTGATAATAGTAAACTATGACTCAGAGGTCTCTTTTCATTGTCAGATTTTGGTGGATGGTGATGAAGTTTTTACCACAACAATTTGACGAACAGACAATCTGGATGAGTGATATAAGACGCATCAAAATTTCTACAGAACAGTTTCATCTTTAAAATACTGTCTAATCCTTGTAAATCAATGAAGTACTCTGACAATTGTGATGGGACAGTTGTAGTCTCCTTACATACTATATACACTTGATGTACAGTATTTACACACACACACACACACACACACACACACACACACACACACACACACACACACACACACACACACACACA
>JAPTHA010004210.1:0-10438 GCA_029814585.1 Gymnapogon annona | reverse complement strand
ACACACACACACACACACAAGTGCAGCTGTGTGAAACCACACTAATGGGAGCACAGACAGTCACAAACGTAGTTCTGTTCCCACATGACTGTCTATATTGAAACTTTGCTTGTGAAGGCTCTCAGTGGTCCAGGACACATCCCTGGTAGTAAGGCTTTCTTCAGTGTTCATCTGTACTGAGATGTCCCTGAGTGGGACAATAAAGGAATCTAATTGATCTCATCTAATCCATTCTCTCTCTCTCACTCTCTCACTCTCACACTCTCTCACTCTCTCACTCTCTCACTCTCTCACTCTCACTTTGTGAAGTGACTTCCATATATTTATATTTGCTGATGATAAACGTTCACAGGCTTTAACCAAACTCACCACATCAACCCTCCCACCCAGACCCACATCAACCCCCCAGACCCACAGCTGTTCCACATCAACCCATTCAAGCGTCAGTCACATGACCAGGACAGACTTTGCCCGTCAGTCACATGACCAGGACAGACTTGGCACCAGGCCTGAGTGTACCCGTACAGGGGGGGTTTCCCTTTGACTGCTGGTCTCAGAGCAGAACTTACGTTCAAAGTCAGAGTCGTCATCCTCGTCGTCTTCTCCATTGGACTCCGTCTGCATCGGCTCCCCGTCAAACATCACTCCTTTCTTCACGCCGGCGCCATCTTGACTTCTGTTGTCCCGCAAACGGGTGAAGTACTGTACCGCAAAGTCCACCAGGTCTACTGGCCGTTGCCGCAGCACCTCCACCGTGTAGCCCTGCAGCAGCTCCGTCAAGCCCACCGGGATCTCGATGCTCATGGCTGTGTGTGGCGCTAACTCCGCCTACAGAGGAGTACAAGAGGAGTCACCATCAACCCAACAGATTAGCCTTTGACCCCCGAGTCACATACTGACCTTTGACCCCTGAGTGGAGTCAGTGTTACCAGCCTCTGCTGCGAGTGACAGTTGCACTTATAACACACTTCTACAAATCAGAGCCATCTACACCACACTGAAAAGGAACTTTTGATATTAGAGACATAAAAAGACACAAACTTGGTCATCCGGTGACACTGGAGCTTAATACTGGCGTCGTCATTGTTGATGCTAGTGGTCTTGTCGTCATTTCTGATGCTAGCGGTATTGTCGTGCGTCTGCGTTGGTGACTGGTGCTCGCTGAGATGATTCAACCTGTGTCCAAATCCCTCCTTACAACCTCTGGGACACAAAGGCTTTCACCTTCACTCCCTCATCAGACCTGTGAGTACTGGTCTAGTCCCTGGCACATGCATATGTACACACAGCCATCACGCACCAAGTACTGGACATCAAACACACACACACAAATAACCCTATGGCAGTGGAAGGACACACTGGGTTTATGCATTGGTTCATCTAATAATAATCATAGATCGCCCGGTTCCGGTGGCGAGCAATATGGCAGCTTAAACCAATCTCTTGCCACAGATGATGTGAAAATTCCCCTTTAAACATACCAAGATAACCAAATTTATAACTGGTGAGGTGTCATTATAAGGGGAAATATGCATGGAGCACGTCAAACAAGAAAAGGACTTCACAAAAACGACAAAATGACCACAAATCCAGCACCTGTTGATGACGCTATGCTAACAGCTAACACGACAGCATTACAAGAAGGCTTTCTTGGCCTAACGAACAAAATAGAGGAGCTACAAAATGACATCAAGACAATTCAAGACATTCAAGGAAGAACTCAAAGCAGAGATAAAGAGGGAGCTCGCAGCATTTAAAGACGAAATTGACACCAAGCTTTTGAACAACGCAAAGGAGCTACGGGACCAGAAAGAAACTCTGGAGGAGTCGCAAACATGCATCAGCGACCTCGAAGAGTTTGACATAGAAGTGAAAGCGGTGATGCTACCAGTTCTCAAAGAACAACGGCAAATGAAAGACAAAATGACTGACCTCGAATCCAGATTTCGCCAAAACAATATAAAGGATATTTGGAGTTTCAGACAACCACGGAAAGGAATCGATTCCCAGATTTGTGGAAAACCTGGTGTGGAAAGTACTTGATCTGCCGGCGGAGATGACCCTTGGCATACAGCAGGCACATAGAGCACTGACGGGAAGACCTAACGAAAGCGCACCGCCACACTCGATAATAGTGAACTTTCTCCAATACAGTGCGAAAGATTATTCTTCAAAAAGCCTGGCAGAAACGACTGAAGATTGATGGGAAACCTCTGTACTCTGACCACGACTACGCATTGGAGGTTGTAACAAACGCAAAGCATACGGGAACGTAAAAAAGGTGCTAAAAGAAAACGGAATTAAATTCCAGACGCCACTAACAAAGATAAAAATCCACTGGAAGGAGGGACCCGTAACCTATGGCAACCCACAGGACGCAGCGAAGGAACTGCGGAGGTGGTGATATGAAGTCGCGGTAAAGACCACGGAGCCAGAGGACTCGTTGGAGAGAAGGATCCACACGGTCTTCCCCTGGGAGCAGACCCAATCTCAGGTGGAGAGAAGTCTGGCAGGTGAAAGAGCAAGAGAGACTACAGGAGTGTCGGCAAGAGAATGAGCAGCTTTGGACTGAGGTGACCCGAAGGCTGACTGTTTAAAAAGATCGCAGTGGACTACTTTTGACTTGTTTTTGTTAACCCAGTAGAGCTAAGACTATGGAGTCAGAATAACTCCCCAGAAAGATAGTTTATTGAAAATAGAGTACTGGCAAGTGTGGACTTAATTTAAGTTGGACTCGTGTAGAATGGAAGGAAGGATCACAAAGGATCCAACACCTACATCTACAGGGGGGCCCTTCTTCATTAGAAGGCTTTACCCCTCCTCTACCAACAGGACATTAGGGCCAAAGGAAGACCCTAACTGTTACCGGCCTCAGGTTCAACACTGTGTTTTTTGCGTTTTAGCTTAAAGTTCTTAGTGTTTGTGTCAGTAAAATCCATACAGTTATTGATCGATTCTGACCTCTTGAAGTTTATCTCTTAATGTGAATGGCCTAAATAACCCGATAAAAAGGAGCAAAATCCTCAACAAATTAAAGAAAGAAAAGGCTGAGATAATATCTGCAGGAAACTCATCTCACAGACAAAGAACACAAAAATTTTTTTAAAAATTCGGATTTAATAACCCTTTCTATAGCTCATTTAAAGGTTGCAACAAAAGAGGAGTAACTACCTTAATCTCTACTAAAATTAAGTTTGAATATTTAAAAGAAATAAAAGACAAAGACGGCAGATACATACTGACAAAGGGGAAACTAGAAGAACATATGCTAACATTATTTAATATATATGCCCCACCAGAATCAGACAAAATTGTATAAAACTATTTTAGATATTATTACTCAAGAAACAGAGGGAATATTGATTTGTTTGTTTCATAAGATTAGAGAACCTACCTCAAAAACCTTGGTTTACACACCCAAAGATATTGAAAAAGCATTCCAAAAATATTACATAAACCTTTATTCTCAACCTATAGCAGCAGATGGGGTAACAATAAAAATATTTTTAGAGCTATTAGATCTACCAAAAATAGGAGAATCACAAAATGCCACAATCTGTGCCCCAATTACTGAAAAAGAATTGGAGGAAACCGTAAAAAGGATGAAATCCAATAAAGCCCCAGGTAGTGACGGGTTTCCCATTGAATGGTATAAGCAGTTTAAAAAAGAATTAAACCCAATGCTACTGGCATCATTTAACCAAACACTCAAAAAAGGAGTACTCCCTCCATCATGGAGAGAAGCCATAGTAAGTTATACACAAACAAGGAAAAGACAAAGAATTTTGTGAAAATTATAGACCAATATTAATACTGAACAGTGATTGCAAGATATATACATCTATTCTATCCAACAGACTCCAAACATTTATGTCCGACTTATAATAGGCGAGGACCAATCAGGTTTTATAAGAGTGCATCAAACAGTGGATAATATTAGGAGAACTCTGCATGAAATAGAAAAAGATAGATAGATAGATAGATAGATTCTTTATTCATCCCCATGGGGGAAATTCAAGGTAAAAAGTACAGAAGGGAAAGGAAAGTGCCATTCTTCTAAGCTTGGATGCAGAGAAAGCTTTTGACTGCGTTAGTTGGAGGTTTCTGTATCTGAGCTAGGAAAAACTAGGTTTTAATTCACAATCTGTTAGATGTGTTGAAGCATTATATCAACATCCAATAGACAGAATAAAGATCAATGGTAGCCTAACGAAATGGTTCAAGCTTGAAAAATCCACACATCAAGGGTGTGGGTTATCTCCCACCCTTTTTGCAATATTTATGGAGTCTTTGGCTCAAGCAATAAGACAAAACATGGAAATACAAGGAGTCAAAACACAAAACAGGACTTTTTTGCCAACGATGTCCCCATATATCCAATAAATCCAGAGAAGAATTGACCAAATTTGATGAATCTATTACAATATTTTGGTCACCTGTCAGGGTATAAAGTGAACATAGGAAAAACCCAAGTTTTACCTTTTAATTTCAACCCATCTATAGAATACAAAGAGAACTACTGTATGATTTCAAGTGGAATAAAAAAATTATTCAATATCTGGGAATACAAATTCCTAAAGACCTTATTAAATTGTACAAAATAAATTATGAGCCTTTAAATGAACAACTGTATGAAGATATAGATAGATGGGATGTCTTACTGTTAGATTTAAGTCAGAGAATAGAAATCATTAAGTTAAATGTGTTACCAAGAGTGTTTTATTCATTTCAATGCTCGCCAGTGCCCATACCAAAGACGCACTTTGAAGAATGGGACAATAAAAAATTTCAAGATTCATTTGGAAAGTCTCCAAACCAAGAATTAAATATTCAACTCTCCAATTACCAAAACAAGATGGTGGTTTGGCACTTCCAAATCTTGAATATTATGCACACAAGCATTAATATGTGGACAGATATCGTGGAAGAAATGCGCACTATGGAGATTAACACACATGATAAGACTGCAACAGACTTTATACGAGGACAGGGTTAGGGTCAGGAGGACAACTGACACTGTGTTGTAAATGATTTTGTAAAATGTAAAAATTTACAATAAAATTTAAGTTAAAAAAATAATAAAAATCCTAGATCTGCTTGGCCCATTTTTCTCCTACAGTGACAGTGTTTAATGTATGAGTCGGGGTTCTGCCGGTGCTGTTGGACACTCAAGTGTCCTTTGGATCAACTTAGGGAGTGTGTGTGATTAATCAACTATTGGCTTCTTCTATTGTGGTTAAAGGTCTTCTGCTGGTCCACCTCTACTGTCGAACCCCTCTGACATACATCTGGATTGGGTCAACACTGAGACGAGCCTCTTGGAGGTTCATCAATACCGGGCCCACACTAGAACCACATCTGTGGAAACACTGGCGGCCCTGCCGCGAACACAACAGCTGCTGGAGCCATGTCCAATTAACCACCAGTAGTCCGGAACCATGCCTTGTTTTCTTCCAGGAAGGGTCATGTGAGCAGGAGTGTGTGTGAGAGAGAGAGGGCGAGCGAGAGAGAGATAAGAATGAGTCCACATTGTAACCACAAAGCAGGTCTCACTAGTCACTTTAATGTACATACTTTTATACCTGTGTAAATAAATACATTCTACATTTTTAGATTTACATTTTATATTTTGATTGTAGAGTATATTTTTTTTTTATTTTTTTTGGCTTGTACTGGGACCGGGGAAACAAATTTCGTTCCACCATGTCTGTCATGTGTGTAATGACAATAAAAGTTGTTGAATCTTGAATTAAAACATCCTGGACTTTCATCAAATTAAACTGGGTCAGCACAGTTTCCCAAAGGGCCAGTTTGATGGATGTCAGAGACATGGAAATGGACCAGTGGTTCAACTGCAGGATGGCTGTTGGGACATTTGTGCTTCTGAGATCAAAAATATTTCTGAAATATGGCTTGCCTCCTGCCAAAGCTACAGCTTGACAATACGATCAAGACAAAAGGCTGTTGGACACACGGTAAGACCAATCACTCCCCTGGTGAGGACCCTGGTACCACAGACGCGGCTGAGAGGGGACGCTCTGGTCGCCAACATCCACAGACCATAACACTTGACTACAAACACAGCCAGACTTGGTTAAATTCAGTAGACGTGCACGTGGTCTGGTCCAGGCGTAAGGATCAATAGGTTGTTGAACATCAGCTGAAGAGTGGCTCAATATAACCTGGACCTCCACTGATCCCAGACCAGAGCAGCCGTGGGGGAGGTGCACTGACGGTGTCCTGTGTTCATTGTGGGTGACATGAACAGTGCAGGGACATTGAGAGTATTGTAGACAAAAGCTTTGGTTTCCACATCTGAAAATGGACTGATGTCAATAACCACCGTTGGAATTCAAGTGGCGTGACATACGTATGCGTTGCTCAATGCCATTTGAACACGTGTACACCCTGACCCGCAGCATCTGATGCATCCATTCAGGTTGGACAGGGAGCAAATACCAGCATCGACACACACGCATGCCTTCAAATGTGTACAGATAGCACAGAGATTAAAAGTGGCATGTTTACGACGTGTTGGCATGAGGATCTGCACCTCCAAATCAGAGACTATGGTTCTCACTCTGGTTCTCTCTCTACAGTAGCCTGCGACGACAGTCACTACGTCTCTCAGCTCAAGTTTCACAACAGCTTTGAACAATACTTTACAAATGAAATATCAAATGGCAGATCTGATACTCGTTGCTCTTTAAGAGTGGTGGTTGAGTTTTAGCAGAAAAAAGCTGCTCAAAGCTGGTGATCCGGCATCAGCTACGCTAGCAATACCGCTAGCAGTAGTGCTAGCAGTAGCGCTAGCATGGGGGTTAATGCCGTGTTTATTCTTTAGGTGCCCGTCCAGGTTGGTTGTGTTCCCCGAGCATCTTATCTCAATGTGGCATGGCTTGCATACGGAACCTGTTCTGAACCGTCTTTGGTCCGAAATCCAAAGTATTTCCATAGCGCTGTTTTATGCCCAAGAGGGGAATGAATGTCTTGTTCTTGGCTATCCATAGCATGCTTCATACGCTGTCGGCTTTGGCTAGCGTTGTTACAAAAGGAAGTGCGTGTGAACGGAAATGGTGAAACAGACGTACTGGGGGACTTTCAAAATAAATACCTATTTTAAGGATGACAATACACATCGATGTTTGCGCTTACCATCGATGCTTAAACATCGTTAATCATTGAATCGATGTATCCATCTATATCCATGTATTGTTACACCCCTGGCTGCTGTAACCTGAAATTTCCCCATAGGGGACTAATAAAGGGATTTAATCTGTATATATTGTCTATTTTGTGAGCAAGAATTTCAATTTTGTTGTATATCTGCTCTGCTCTTTTTTTTCTACTCTGCGCTGCTTCATGACATTCCGTTGCCAGATCGTTGGTCTGTGCAATGACAAAAATAAAGGAAATCTGAATCTCAACTGGAAAAAGTTGGCTTGCCCTCTCCAGGTCAGTGGCGAGTCCCTGCCCCAAGTGGAGAAGTTTAAGTATCTCGTTCAAGTTCATGAGTGGGGGGGAAGACGGAACTGGAGGTCGACAGGCGGATCGGTGCAGCATGGTGAAGAGGGAGACAAGCCGATAGGCCAGGTTCTCCATTTACCAGTCAATCCTGTGTTCCTACTCCCACCTATAGTCATGAGCTTTGGGTCGTGATCGAAAGAACAAGATCCTGGATACAAGGAAATGAGTTTCCTCCGCAGGCAGTCGGGTGTACTCTTAGAGATAGGGGGAGGAGCTCGGTCACCAGGGAGGAGCTCAGAGTACATCCGCTACTCCTCCACATCCAGAAGAGTCAGGTGAGGTGGCTCGGGAATTTGTTTCAGATGTCTTCGGGACGCCTCCCTAGGGAGGTGTTCTGTCATTGGTCCTTACTGATGTGATGAAATGGAGCAACTTCCTCACAGGACAAACCACAGGATAAACCAGGAGACAAACCACAGGATAAACCACAGGACACACTACAGCCATCTATTCAAACAACGGTCTTCATGTGACCGAGTGTTCTTGAGCTGTTTTCTCTGGACGAATCTAACCATGACTGTTACTGGGAGCTGTGATGGGGGTGGTCTCCTCCAGGAGGGGGTCTCCTCCAGGACCACAGGCCTTACTCTTCAACAGCCTTCACACGTCCACCCTGGTGCTTCAGTGTCCTCCACGCCATCATCAAAACACCACGTGAGGGACTGACAGTGTGGAGACCATCCTCCATTAACACACAGCACTGACGCGCACAGACTGACGTGCTAAATTGTGCATCTGTTCAGTGTTTGATCTCTGCACTGTTTGAACAAAACACTAAATAACGACTTAAGTACAACCTGTCACAGATATTTAATTTGTTATTTCTTGTGTGTGTATGTGTGTACGCAACCTTGTTTATGTTGATAACTAAGCTAGAGGTTAGTTTGTGTGTATTGTGGGTTGTGGGAGTTTGTGTGTCTGGGGGTTGTGGCTCGTACATACCCGGTGTCAGCCCCGTTAAACCGGAACACCGACAGCGTCCACTGTGACTGAAGCCTCAGCGCCATTTCTACCGCGGCGACACAGTCCTTTATCTGGGAACACACCGTTCCCAGTGCAGTGGGAGGGCAGATATGTGTGGAGGGGCAGATATGTGTGGAGGGGTAGATGTGTGTGGAAGGGCAGATAACGGCCGCAGTCACCGGCGGTGTGTGCTCGGTGTCGCCCCTCGCCGAGCTGTCAACACGGGCGCGTGCACCGGCGGCTGCAGCAGCTAGCTTAAGCCGCCAGTTAGCGCCGACAAACGGCTGCTTCTCGGAGCTGCGGCGCACGAAACTCAGCCGCTGGACTCGAACCGGCGGGTTCTTCCTCCTCGAACTCTGTGCCCCACTGTCAAACCCGCCACTCCGGTACACACACATTAGCCTCTTTAGCTACCCACCTTCAAGGAAGCTCGCGCCGCCTAGCTTCCACTCAGCGCGGAGCTAAGCCGCAGATAAGCACCGGCTGGATAAACAGGGCTAATGCTAGCACTAATGCTAGCGTTAATACTAGCGCTAATGCTAGCGCAGCACCTTGTCCAGCACCGGTAAGCCGCCGGAGAAGCTAACTTACCGTGTGTTGACTTACGTGCGGTTCTGTCTCCCCAGCTGAACTCGCCAGTCCCCTCCTTCTCGACGTCTTCCTTGTTCGCTCTTATTCCGCCTCTTCTCCTGTGCCAGTGTCGCGGCAATATTCCTCCGCGGAACAAACACACCTTCTTCCCGAGCCGACGTTAATCCAACAATTAGCGAAGTGGCGTTAGCTAACACTTTAGCTACCGGAGCTAGCTGTATCCAGCCGTACCGTCAGCGACGCTGGCTTGTCAAGTTGCGGGGGGGAGCGGTTGACTTCTCCGCCGCAGCCTCGTGCGACGTCCGCTTGCTGGCTGAAGGGGGAGGGCCTTGGTGTGCGGCCGGAGGCAGAGCTCGCTCCAGGCCGACGGTCCGAGCGCGGCGGCGGTGAGTGCTCGTGCGCTCCGCAGATTAACTTCAATCAGCTGTGCGGAAATCCTCAGTCACAACAGCGCTGCGCCACGGCACCAACTCAAGAAAAGGGCAACCCGGACTGAAGACACGGTGTCAAAACTATTGCAGCAGATTCGGGCGCGAATTCCACCCCAAAAAAACGCTTGTAAAAAAAAAAAAAATAAACGAAATCGCTTCCCTTCCCACGGTGAACCGCTCAGCAGCACACGCACGAATGAAGCGCCGATTTATGCGAGGGGGCGTGGCCGGCGGCCGGATCGGCTTGATTGACGCATGGACGAGTCAATCGCAAACCGAGCTGAGCAACTCTCAACCAATAGCATTTTAGTCACGGAGTCTGGCGTGTGATTCAAGGTAGGACCTTATTAGTCCAGATGGAGCAGGACCACACCCACTCCAGTATCAAGAACATTCACCACCGTGCACACAAACATGAACAAGCACCAGTCAACACACTGCAGGAGCTACACACACCCAAGTGCATCTGTGTGTGTGTGTGTGTGTGTGTGTGTGTGCATACATATGTCTCCTTCATTGATCTGATCATAGTCCTCATCCTTCACTGATCGGATCATATTCATGACTTGAGTTCATGTCGCTCCCGGCCGTTGCCATGGCTACAGTGAGGGCTTGAATGAGCGGTACTGGCTTCTGATTGGCTGAGCTCCAGCACAGCTCGGTGTAAAGCAGACCCCGTGGCGCCCTCTGCTGGAGGTCAGAGGTCAGAGAATGACGCAGGAGTCAAAGGGTGTTTTTATATCACTTACCCTCACCCGGGAGACCCCTCCTCCACCAGAGCCCCCCCAGCACCCTCAGCACCCCCAGGACCCTCAGCCCCCCCAGCACCCTCAGCCCCTTCAGCCCCCCCAGCACCCCCAGGACCCTTAGCCCCCCAGCACCGTCAGCACCCTCAGCCCCCCCAGCACCCCCAGGACCCTCAGCCG
>JAPTHA010004130.1:0-10443 GCA_029814585.1 Gymnapogon annona | reverse complement strand
TGACTTGATAGATCTTTATTAATCCCTCGGGCAGGTTCCTCTGGGCAATTAGTGATTGGTGATTTAATGTATTGTTTTGGGTTTTCTCTGTTGCCTCTGATCCTAATATCGTGGGTTGGGACTGTCATCTTCTATATGTAGTGTTTGAATGTAAATGTTTTGTTGTCTAATGAAAAATCCAATTCAAATATAAGAAAAAAGAACCTGCAATGGGCTTTTCCTGTAAAGTTCCTTGTACATGCTGATCTTCACCAGCAGGTGGCAGAATGAACTAGTGCTTAGTAAATGTGCCTCTGCAACACAGTGGAGCATGTGTTTGTCACATGTAAGGGGGAGAATTATTGTAGTGTGTCACGTAACATAAATGGTTGACAGCAGCCACTGAGGCTCCAGAGGCGGGCCATTACTCACCACATAGCTTGCACTGACACAGGTTTGAAGACATGAGTCCGACCTGCTGTATTCACCGTAAAGCCCCTGAGGAGCAAATAAAATGAACAGTCACTCCTTGTGTGTTGGTCCTCAGTCTCAGGAGGAGAGACCCTGTGGTGAGTTAAGATGACGAAATACAAAGAATGGGCTGCTAGCAACAGGCGTGGCACCGGCAAAGCAAACTCACCCATCTCCGTCCAGATGGATCTTTGTATCGCTCCACAGAGGTAGTACCATGCCGATTGAACAGCTTTTGCTATTGGGCAGACAATCAAAACGAAAAGCAAGCAGAAACAAGCAAAACATCAGGTGATTTAAAAATGCCTGCGGTTATCTGAACACCTTGTATTACTACATCTATCCAATCTATTTTACATTTATTTAGATGCTATAAAGCAGGGGTGTCAAACTCATTTTAATTCAGCCAAATTTAGTGTGAAGTGGGTGGGGCCAGTCTAATAACCGAATTACACATCATAATGTCAACTCTAAACTTTCTTCCTATGCAAAAACATATAAATAACCTCAAAATGCCTAAGAAAACTAAACCTCAGTTTATAATTTATATATGTACATTACAACTTACAGCTCAGAGTGGATCTATAAAAACACAAAACATTTAGTAACAGGTAGAATATTGATAAAATTACACTGACTTCTCTGCAGACATTTCAGGTTGTTATGTAGTGTAAATATATGACGATTGCATTAAAATATTTACATCTTATTATGATCATATTTTTCCAAGCCTGTACCTGGAACCTGAAGTATATTTTTTGATGATATCTAAGGTGTATTTTTTGCATTTCTCAAATTCATTCCATGGTCCAGATTGGAACCTTAGGTGGGCCGCATGTTTGATGCAGATTTCGATGCTATAAAGAATGCAAAACTGGAAAATGTTAAGAGGACATCTGTAGTATTTGTAGGCATGTCTGATAATAAAATTAATAACTTTTTGTTCTGGAAATACATTTTCCAAATTGCAAATGAAGTATTTAATGCATTTAGAAAAATTGTCAAAAGGACCAAAGAACACACTGTGAAAGTGAATACTGCGAAGAAAACAGCTTCTTGATTATCATTTGACAAATCCATTACTAATGTTTTAGACATTGTATGTTTTAGTTATCAGAATCAGAAAAACCTATAATTATCCCCAAAGGGCAATTTAAGAAGTAATATAAATATGAATAAATAAATAAAAATCTTTAAAATTACTAACTTCTTGGAGTCAAGGAGGATAGCATTTATGGTTTTACTTGGAAACATACGAGATGTTAGGTTTATAAATATGAAGTGGTTTCTCTATTGTTTGGAACATTTTAAAAGTATCATGAATAAAAAAAATACATAAAAAATAAATATTCAGAGGACCGTACCAGTCCTTGTTGGTGAAATCAATTCCCAGTAGGATGTTCTCCTCGCTGTCTTGTCTCCCACTAGTGTACACCACGACCATGTACCGCACTCGGTCGGACCAAGCACTCTCCAGTCGTACCGCCTGCACAGTTCAGCTCAAATTAAAGCCAGTAGTTCTTGACCGACACAGACCATTCACGCAATGAGAAAGTTCATCATTTTAAAATATGTTTTTATAATTTATTATTAATATATTATTCTATAATGGATTTAAACTTGAAATTTGTGTGCTGACCCTTATTTCATTCCAATAAATGTACTATGGCAAGTCTGTGCGTATGATGTATGTCCAGGTTATGTAACTGTTATTGTGCACACATTTTGAAGGAGCTACAACTGACTTAACTTTACTGACCCTTCTGTTAAAATGTGTGTATGTCAGCCATAGATACATAAAGAATGAAATTCAACTCAAAAACCGATTCCTAAGCAAGTGTGAGAGCCTAGTAGTAATCACAAAATGAAATAAGTCCGTTTCACGCTGACACAAACACACACACACCATGGAAACATTTGGTAATGCTCCCCCAAGTGTGTTCAAACCTGCACTCATGAGCTAATAATTACAGTGTACAAATAAGCATCTTAGGTGCACAATAAAATGCATTCAGGAGGGTTTGCCATGCCAGGTTGTGAGTCACTGGCTTGTACATGTGCATGTTTTTGTTTTGATGCGTGTACATACTCATACTCGTCTCTCACCAGCTTAATTCTGTCTTCCGAGCGAAGAATGTTTATCATCACCTGCAGGTGTTGAGGTAAGTCTCCTGTTGAGGAACATCATAAAGAAAATTAATCTATGATGAGTAGTGGTTGCTGGCAACAGTAAATTTATTCAAGATGAATTGAAATGAAACTCAATTCCAACCTGACAACGCCAAGTGAGAATAATGGCATCCAAATGGGCAGAGAAGATTCAACAGTATAGATAACACTACTCTAGTGTTCAACAGTGAGCCTACAGTCATCATAACCAGTTCACAACATTCACAACCCACAACGACAGGATCAGAGACAATAGACAAAACACAAAACAATCTAAAAAAAATAAACAACAAACACACATATGTGAACTGTACGAGTCACATGGAAAGAAATGTTGACCTCTGACCTCCGAAGTCCGGCAAGCCCTGCTCGGGTATGTAGAGCTGAACCAATGTGGTATGCTGGTAAATTTACCATGTAGTTTCTAAATGGTTCCATATTGTGTACAACATCCTACTTCTTTTTTTCATCTAGTAGGTTATTTTCTCCAGGTTCACACAACTGTTGTCTTCAATTCAATTCTTCAACCACATATTGATTGGAAGGGGGGCGGGGTCTAATGTCCATTTTCTATTAATACATTTCTTAGTGATTGTCAACAGATTTTCTGGCAGTATATGACAACGCTGAGTGAGAATAATGGGATCCTACTAAGCGATGAAGGCACAACAGCATAAATAACACTGCTGTCTAGCATTAAACAGTGAGCTGTTAGATTTCTGTCTGCATTTAAGCAAATATGTCAAAAATAAAACCAAAACTCAAAAACTCTGTTCAGTTCATATCCACTGTTCCCTAATAAAACAGGGTGTGGATACAGACCAACAGTAATGCTAGGAGGCAGGAGATGGAGAGACAACTATGTATAAATGTGTCATAAGACGTAGGCAGATTATGATTAATTACAGTTCTTGGCATGAATCAGCCTCGTCATATAGTCTTTATGTGTTATGGTATGCAGCCTTGTGTTGAGTCCGTTTTGTCAACTACTGTAAATCAACCCTTAAGTGATATAATACTGAGAGTCAAAGGATCTAAACTGTACACATCCTTCTGGCACAATCACATGCCCTGTGTGCGCCCTGTCCTCCCTCTGCAGGACACGGTCATTCACATTTAGGGATGCAAGTGCCAAAAATGAAAATGGGTTATTTCACATGACTGTGGAAGCATCTGTCGTGAATAACGGCTGCTTCCAGGGTCAAGAACATAAACTGTTTACAAACAATTATGTGTCTCACGCCCATGTCTATTTGACTGGATAAGTTCCACTGAGGAATACCTGATTTACAACACTTTTTTTTTTATAATTAGGGCCAGAGTGCTGGCCATACAATGGATTTTATTTGGATTTTGCATTAAACAATATTCCAGTTACAGTGATAAACTACAACATGACATTCACAACATACAATGACAGGATCATACTGTAGACAAGAGACAAAAAAACCCCAAGACAAAACAAAAACAAACAAACAAAAAACACAAATGAGTGAACTGCATGAGTCACACAGAGATATATACCCGTATTGACATTTGACCTCTTAAGTCCTACAAGCCCTGCTCAGGTACAGGGAGCTATAAATGATCATAAATGTCTTCCTTTTTTATATTATTTTATTTTGATTCGTCATTAGAAATGATTACAATTAAAATTCAGACAAGACGACATTCACAACGCACAGTGACAGGTGAGCAAAACACAACAAAAACTCATAAATGAGTGAATTCCATAAGTTACGTAGAGACATCGGTTGACCTTTGACCTCCTAAGTCCTGCAAGCGCTGCTTGGGTATATAGACTTGAACACTAATGTGGTGTGCTGGTAAATTTTCCGTGTAGCTTATAAATGATTCTATATCTTGTAGAACACCCTACTTCTTTTTTTCATCCAGTAGGTTATTTTCTCCAGGTTCACACAACTGTTTGACTTCAGTTTCTTCAGATACTTTGACAGTTTAGTTAGATTCACTAGGAGACAGACTTCAGGGTCCAGTGGAAATGTGACCATGTGGATATTTTTTTTTTCACAACACATTAAGCATTTTATTAGGCATCGTGTGCTTGATGATATGATGATAAAGTTAACAAAATAGTATCTACGTGCTGTGAGGAATAGTAGTTCTCTTTAAGTCACTGAAACATCCTGCTCACAGACAGGGAATACTTTTAGCAAATGCTATGCAGGAGCCGCTTCACATTGTTTTTTTTCCTCTTGGAGGCAAAGAGTTCCTGGGAAACAACACAAGTCTTTCTGCATTTTTTAGGCAAAAGAATGACCTGCAAATATGTGGGTTACCTGACAAAGTGGCTTGTAGCGTGGACAAAACTGCCAACCTCTGCCACAACTTGCCAAATTACTTGGCAGCATTTGGCTGTTGTCTAGTGCACATTTCCCATGATGCAAACAGAAAGTCAGGTCAGCCTTGAGCCTTGAACACAATTTAACGTGCCTCTAAAAGATACATTTTGAAAACACTCTGTGCTTTAAGACACTGGCCACTTTATTCCTCAAATACTAGTCCTCTTGTGGCCTCAGACTTCAATCGATTGATTCATCAGTCGTTGGATTTAATTAATTCGTGCCCTTTTTAACTTGTTTTATGTTCAGCTGCTGGAGCTAGATTTGACGCATGACTTGTGTTATATAAAGTTGACTGACTGATTGATTTATCTACAAAACAAGTCTATTCATTTCATAGATGGGCACATTTCCAAAGGAACATTAGGGGCGGGGCTTCATGACCCCCTCCTCGACACCATCTGCTGACGGAGTGTAACCATTACAACTAATACATGACCATATAAAATATATTCGTTTCAGTGGAGTATTCAGTTGTAAGTATTTAGTAGTCATTCTTGTTTACCCTGCTGGTCTGTTCAGCTCTGATGCTGTGTGCACTCTTCATCTATATTATAATGGAAAAGCTGAAAAAATTTGGACTCACCCTCAATCAGGGGTGCCAAACATGCAGCCCGGGGGCCAAATGCAACCCGCCAAAGGTTCAAATCCGGTTTGTGAGATGAATTTTTGAAATGCACAAATTACACCCAAGATATTTGCAAAAATCAGAGGTTAACTTCCACGTACAGACTGGAAAAATATGATCATAATAACTTACCAATACAACTTCAAAAAATTTCCTCTGTGGAAATGTAGATATTTTCATGCCATTTTCCTGGGTTTTAAACTAAAACAGTATCATTTCACAAAATAGCATAAACGTGAAGAAAATAAAACAACCTGAAATGTCTTAAGGGAAATCAATTTTAACTATAACTAAATGTTGTGTGTAGGCCTGCCGCGATAATCAATAAATCAATTAATTGCACGGATAATAAAAAATGAGCTAGATAAGTTTGCCGGGCACAATGATTTTTTATTTACCAAAGATACTGGAAAGTGAGTTAAAAATCACTGTATCTGTGGCGACTGACGCCTACAGTCCTCAGCAGAATGAGGAGTGAACCCTCTTTTAAGTCACTGTGTGTGTGTGTTTGTTGTGGACGGGGCCCCGAAGTGCAGCGTGGGGATCCATGAGGAGCAGTGGGAGAGATTTGGAGGAAATAAAATAGGTTTCTAAGACGAAAGCAACAACTGAAGAGTAGAAATACTTTGGATTCAAGACAAATGAGCGAGTGAAGCACAGGACTCAATGAGCCGGTATGAACACGTGTTTAAAAAGAGTTTGTGGTTAATGTGTGGTTTATGCTAAACGCAACACCACAAACACGCACCTTCACCTCAAACGCACACACCCATCGTAGTTTTCCCAGCTGGAGAAAAATAACCCTCACCCAAACAGGCCGTGAGACAGTGGACGTTGTACCGACAGACAGACCACCATCACTATGACGGTTATGAAGCAAACAATGTCAAAGGTACACACACACCGTGGAATTCACTACACACACAAACACACACACCTCTAACACCGTCCAAAAGACGGCGTTTCCACGAATTTAGATTTTTTTATTTATTATAGATTTATTTATTTTTGATATTTACAATGTCTTTTTCCCATAATATAATTCCAAATGTAAATATTCTTAAGAAATAAAAGTTTCTTTATCTTTAAAAGGGTGTACTTGCACTAATATACAATTATTATTACTATTATTACAATTATTATGCAGTCAAACCTCGGTACTTGAACGTTTCACAAGTCGAACAATTTGGTACCCGAACAAAAACCCAGAAGTCGAACTCGGCCAACTTCGATTTCCGGGTTTTTGTTCGGCCGAGTGATGTCAATTATATCCAACCAAACAGTTCTAAAAATCAGTTAGTTTATCTAGCGAAAAAAAAAAAAACAGAAACCCGGGGTTTTTTTCGCTCGTTTTTTTTTCTAATTAACTTTATTTAGAACTGTTTGCTCGGCACGCTTTGTTTGGCCGAGTACAGCTGAATTCCACATCCGGGTTTTTATTTGCTCATTTTTTTTTCTTTTTACAGCCGAGCGACTAAAGCGATCCGTCACGTGATCTGCGTACAATCTGGAAATCCGGACGCATCCATCTTTTTTTTTTTTGTGCGCGTTAAAAGTTTGATTTATATTTTGCCTGGAAAAATGTCTAACAGTACTAGTGTGTGAAACGTACAAATGTATGTACCACTATCCAATTCAAAAAGGAATTAATCCAAAAGAATGACGGTGGTGATCGTGTTTGCCACATCGCTCCTCCTCCCTCCCCTCCCATCAGCTGTTCACCGAAAGGTAATTTAAAAAAATACATGTTATATTTTAGTATATGTTACTATTATTTACATACAATTTGCTATGGTTACATTATTTCTGTTTAATGGGATGCTTAAATAACGTTATGATTATAAAATGGGAAGCAATTTCACACTCAAGAACGAATTAAATTCTATTTCTATTATTTCAAACGGGGAAAATTAATTCGGTACTCGACCAAGCTTTTGGAACTAATTATGGTCGAGAACCGAGGTTTGACTGTATATTAGTTGAAAAAAGGGTATCAAAATAGTAATATTATCATTTATTGCAATAATTCCTGGGACAATTTATCGCCCAGCAAAATTTGTTAGCACGACAGGACTAGTTGTGTGTAGATCAAATGTACTTTGTAGATCCACTGTGATTTGTAAGTTGTAATGAATGTGTATAAATTATAAGCTGAGCTATAATTTACTTAAACTTTCAATTAGTTTTCATGAGAATTTTGAGGTTGTTAATGTTATTCACACAATTTTAAAGGACAATTTGTAGGCGCAAACATTTTCATCATATGAGGAAGGTTTTGAGTTGACATTAGTGATATACAATTCAGTTATTATTGTACTGGCCCCACCCACTTCACACCAAATTTGTCTGAATTTGGCCCCCCAACTAAAATGAGTGTCACACCCCTTGCTCTAAAAAGTAAGCAAACAGCATTGTACAGTGAATGTTGTGCTTATATGGGGATACAGTCACTAATCTACCTAAGCTATATGTCTGGAACATGCTTAACAATGAGGCAGTCTTCATCCCGCTCACCTTAGCTCCCAACATCTGCTGCAGTGTTAGAGGCTACAGCACATAACCTACACTGAATGACAGCTTGACGGATTAATCAGATGATTAGTGGAACGTGGACGTGGAAAATGAAGTGAACACTGTGCGTATGTGTGTGTGTGTGTGTGTGTACTCACCTGCATGTTTGTGGGGAGGATGTGCCTTCTGGCCTTGGTGACTGCTGCCCTGCTGCAGGAAGAGAGCAGCTCCCTTCACCATAAAGAAGCTCTCACTCAGGCTGCAAAACAAATCAGACAAAATAGTTAAATACTTATACAACAGGGCAGGGGTCAAATTGAATTCTGACATTTGTAGACGTAAACATTTTCATCAGATGAGGAAAATTTTGAGCTGACAATATTGGTATTCAACTATTATTTTACTGGCCCTGCTCACTTCAGACCAAATCTGGCCAAATTTGGCCCTTGAACTAAAACAAGTTTGACATCCCTGCAGTAGGGTGAAGGCTCAATGGCAGTGTTTGTTACACTTGTTTGTTACAGAGTGAAGCTGAGAAGTGGGATACAAGACAAGTGAAAAAAATCCCTTTAAACACATGACTCAGCTCAGTAGACTCAATAAGATGAACACAAATCATCGTCTGCTGTCGGTGAATTACGACAACAGCTGAGTGGAAAAGCCCTGCTGCCACGTTACACAAACACACCTCAGGTCTCTGCAGCGGCCATGAATCAGCTTTGATCCAGAATGCTTATCTGTCTTATTTCTGCTGCATGGGCTGCACTCACATTGGACTTGTCAGGTCTCTGCTGACTGGGCCTAATGCAAACAAGACCTAAATAACTGACCCGGCTGCAGCTGTTAGGAATGATGCTTAAACACCCAGTGACTGAAACGCACTGACAGATCACACCTGCCTATAATATCCCTTTTCAAGGTCAACTTTTGAAAAAATATTTTTTTGATTTTTCATTAGACAATGTTAGTTATATTCATACACTACAACACAACTGTCCCAAGTCACAATGACAGGATCAGAGACCAGAGACAAAACAGCATGATTGCATGATGCATGATGAAACGGCATGATTCACAGAGACATACAAGTCCTACAAGCCCTGCTCAGGTATGTAGACCTGAACCAATGTGGTGTGCTGGTAAATTTTCTATGTAGTTTATAAATGGTTCCATATCTTGTAGGACATTCTACTTCTTTTTTTCATCCAGTAGGTTATTTTCTTCAGGTTCATACAACTGTTGACTTCTTCAACCACATCTTGGTTGGTTCTAGACTTTAAAGCTGTCAAGAGGTGACACAAATTTTCCATTGGCTTAGAGACATTTTATATTTTCTTAAACTAGAAAAAATTAGAACCATGGTCAAGGACTCTCTAGGTACATTTCACACAACACGGAACCCTTTATTTTTGTTGCTCAAAAAAATGGACTTTCCCTTTGTTCCTGATAAGTGTGACCTGCAACTCGAAATATTCTTTTTTCTTTCTCTCTTACTCTGACATTTATTTTTACATTGTACACTGACATGTAATAAGGCTCCTGGCACCTGTTTTTGTTCTTTGTTTTTTTCTTTTTCTTTGTAATGGTACTGCTCTTAATTGTATATTTGACATTTGAACTGTTATGTACCTTAAAATTCTAAAAAGTTGGGGGGAAAAAAAGAGGCGACACAAATGAACGACATTAAAACAAAGTCCAGGATGACTTTTGACTGATGGTTCCGTTTCAGTGTGTTCCGATTTATAAATCTCCCTCAAAGAATGAAGAACACACACACACACACACACACAACACATCAGTTTGTGCCATCAGGCAAACTTAGACAGAACTAATGGGTGACATGACCTAAACAGATCTGAACAGGTTGCAGAGACAAAACCAGTCCCTCAGTATGATGCAAAATTAGCTGCATTAATGTTGGCACAAAGTGAGGATTACATTTGACCATTAGCTTTGACGCACACAGTCATCCTCTTCAGTGACATTTATACTCGATTAAACTAAAATATGTGTTCTAGAACAATACTCTCTTTTCAAACATATGAATCACATCAGCTGCAAACCTGTAATAATGATTGCATTGTCCCTGTCAAAGAAATACATTTTAATTATCATTTAATATAATTTGTGAATAATACTTGAAGCTCTATGGAATATCAATTGGGTGACATTTCCACTGGACCCTGAAGTCTGCTAGTGAATATAACTGAACTCAAACTGTCAAAGTATGTGAAGAAACTGGCAATCACCAAGAAATGTATTGACAGAAAATAAAAACTAGACCGTGTCCCCCTTCCAATCAAGATGTGGTTGAAGAAGTCA
>JAPTHA010004058.1:0-10450 GCA_029814585.1 Gymnapogon annona | reverse complement strand
CTTATAATGTCTTGTTAAACTTATCTGTAGGTATTGGTGATCAATATATGTATATGTCTGAAGGCTCCACTAACTTTTTTTTTAATTACTTAACTCATTACCTGTGAGAACTCTGTCTGTAACTGTAGCATTTCTTCTTATGTAAATTCCCAGCGGATTAGCGAAACCATCGGTGAGATTTTCCAACTCGCACACTCAGCTGTAATCCACACCTCACTATATCTACCCCTTCACCCAAACACCTCAGAGCTCAGCCTTTGTCTCAACTACAATCCTCGTCTGAACCTTTGTCTCTTCACTCCATTTCACTATTGTCTTTAATGTATTTTTTCATGTATGACTAAGTTTCTTGATCCCCCAATTTAGGATTCTGTCACCTGGGAGTTCTCATTATTGCTTTTTTCTATAACTTGTTTCTCTTTTAAACTTCTAATCACATGAAAATCTCCTGTTTTGTTGGCTGTGATGTATTGTGATCAGGAAATTTAATGATGTTCCATGGCAGACTCATCATTTGAATTCACCTACAGTTAGTGTAGTAACATGTTTTCTCTTTGTTCTGTTTTTTCTGTTTCTATTTGTAGGCTCTTCATGGCTGCACAGATATACAATATATGGATGAAGTTTTCTTCGGTCATGACCATCTAAACGAAGAATTTATGTTACCTGACAGGTAAAATACATCACTAATAATTAATTACATACACAAATGTTTAGATAACTGTTAATTACAATGGATGTAATTTATGAACTGGCACAAAATGTGAATTGTTGGTATGAATTGAATAGAAAACTATCATTTGTAATTGTTCCCATATCAGTATTACTTGTCAACTAAATCATCACACCTCTAAAACAACTTTTTTGTTGCTAATATGTCATGCCAGTCACAGCTGTTAATCCAAATTTTTATTCTGTTTTACATTTATTTTTAAGATTGGCAGTGCTTTTGTAAAGAACGCCCTGAAGAAAAGGAAAGTGCCACAGAACGCCCGCACATCTGTAGAGAGAATGGAATAAACATCCACACCATCTTCTCCTCTGAATCTTTCCATCAGAGCAGTGAAGACCAGTGCTGTAACTGAAGATGTGTCGTAAAGGAACATCGACACATAAGTGAAGATGAACCCCTATTTCACCTCTCACTTCCGGAGGGATCTTTTTCCTCATTTTCATTTGTTGTAGACATATGTGATGTATGTTTATTCTGTTTATGACTGACTGACAATGTGTCAATTATCTTGACAAAGTTGGGCCATTGGCTCTTGTATTTTGTTGCTGTTCCTTCTCCATTCATCTCAGTGCAGAGTCGGGGCTTAAGGTTTAAATCTGTTACTGAATTCCAACTGTACAGAGTTTGTTGTCATCCACATCTGGACAGAGTTTGTTGTCATCCACATCTGGACAGAGTTCTGGGAAATGTATGAAAGGTGAATGCCAAGATTATGGAATATCAAATGTAGTCATCTTAGCATCTTACAAATATTTAACAGTTACTTCTACTGTATGCATGCTTTATTTTTTTTACAAATCACTGTGGCGTCATCTAAAGTTGTTCTTACATAATACTTAATTTCTTCTTTTTGCATATCAGATCAGGTCTATCTGATAATCTCTCTTCTTTGTGGACACACTCTACATTCAGGCAGCCCTTTGTGACCTGGTTTAAAAAGGAGATGCTGATTCAAAAACTCCAATCAGCAAACTCAGTAATATCCTCCACCCAGTTACACAGTCATCACGTCGTCCATCTAACAAGTTTGACACCAAACCAGCTGAAAAATGTAGTGGAATTCCCCAGGTGATCTGTGTACCTGCCTTCAACCTCACTGAAAATCTTATACAAGAAGCAAAAAATGTGAATAGATAAGTTCAATGTAATCTTTGTTGTTGTCCTCTCTTCTTATCTTTTGTCAGGTGTTTCTCAGCCATAATGCTGAGCTCTGATGAGGTATGTGTGAAGTAAATGCTAACAGCTGTGAAGTTCAGATCAGTATCTACCCTACAATAGTTTAAACAAACAGACAATGGCAAACAAACCCATTTGGCAACACTTATATAGAAAAACTGGCTTTGTCAAACCAATGACATGATGGATAAGAAAATGGCCAATAAAACAAGGTTCTTTCAGTTGGGACCTTCTTGTTGGGCAAAAGCAAGAGAGTTCTTTCTGCTATTCGTAACATCTTTAGTGTCATCTAAAATGCATTGAAATTCAGTAACAACTAATATTACTAGGTATGTCATGTACTGAAAGTCTTCTGTTCTTTGTTTTTTCATGCACATACCAAGGGACTGTGTAACTGACAAGAACTTGATTGTAAGAATAGGCATGTTTTTTGCTGTTGTTTGCATGGTAGAATTTTTTTTTATCTCATCTTCCCCTGAGCTTAATTTGGAGTAGCCTATTTCCATTGTTCGTTGACCTTGCAATAACATTGCATTGAATCCTTTGTCTTCCTACTGCATTGTCTTTTCAGTGATTAAGCCAATAGTTTAAACCAATCAGTGATCGCTTCAAAGATTTACCCTGTAAGCCTGCTAAACTAAAGAGAACCCATCCTGCATGATCCTGTGACATCTCTTAAGGCCAATCTTGCCCTGCCACTCCTGGTCAAACTATTCCTCACAAAAACAATTAAGACTGTTGGAAATATTGCTGGACTTTTTCCTTGTAGCACTCCAACTGGTTCTTACTGTCAGTACTATGGAATTACCTCACCAAAACCCACTTTGTTTGGACTGAGATCCATCACTAAAAGGAGACACTACTGAAAAATATCACAAGTTGATTTCAAGGACAGTGTAACAAGACACTGACCAATGGCTTTGGAGGGTACTCTCCCCTGGTTACCATTGAACACTATGGACTTGTGTTTCCATTGAGAAAGCCAACTATACTGTTTGCATCAGTGCTCCAAAGTGTGTACTCACTACGGCAGGTGTGCACACCTGTTTTTAGATCGTGAGTGATGGGAGCAGCACGTGTAAAACGTCGCTTCAGTGCTGTGGTAGATGGGCCAGTGGAGGAGGAGGAGGTCATGAGGCTGGCACAGAGTGCTGCAGATACGGCTAGGGCAGGGGGGAGCCCAACAGGGTCAGGGACCCCACCAAGCCCTTCTCCGACCCACGGCCTCAATGGCAAGGCTCTACCTCTTCAGAGCAACACCAACAATGCACGGAGGCAGAGTACCATTGAAGAAGCAGTTGGAGGAGATGCAGGAGGAGAAGGCGGAGTGAGAACAGGAGGAATGTGCTCAGGGCTAAGAAGTGGAAGTGGCGGTAGTGGTGGAGGAAGAGAAGGCTGTTCCTCTTCGGACCTGGACTCACTCTCTTCCCCTTCCAGTACCAGCCGCCGTCGCACCAGGCGCTCAAGCCGCCGGCCCCGACAACGCTTTGTGGGCAAGGACGGACGCTGCAACGTCACCTTCGTCAACATGAGCGAGAGGGGCCAGCGGTACCTCAGCGACCTCTTCACTACCTGTGTGGACATCCGCTGGCGGTGGATGTTAGTCATCTTCACCCTCTCCTTCCTTCTCTCCTGGCTGCTTTTTGGGTTTGCTTTTTGGCTCATTGCCTCCGCGCATGGGGATCTCTCCGTTCGGCTCGCCCCAAGCCCAGGTGCCTCCTCTGGAACAGGAGAGGCCGGGTCTGGAAGGGAGTCTGATGGAGAGGGAGTGGTTGAGGAGCCGTGTTTCTTCCAAGTGAATAGCTTCATGGCGGCCTTTTTATTCTCCCTGGAGACACAGACATCCATAGGTTACGGATTCCGAAGTGTAACCGAAGAATGTCCCCTGGCGGTGGTGGCGGTCGTTTTGCAGTGCATTGTGGGCTGCATTATTGACGCCTTCATCATCGGGGCAGTCATGGCAAAGATTGCCAAGCCCAAGAAGCGCAACGAGACACTGGTGTTCTCTGACACAGCTGTGGTGGCAGTGAGGGACGGAAAACTTTGCATGATGTGGAGAGTTGGAAACCTTCGGAAGAGCCACCTGGTAGAAGCACATGTCCGAGCACAACTACTGAAAGTAAGTGAAAATAAGGTAATGGGCATGATGGAAAAAAGAACTGCTAGAGAAAAATAATAATTAGGACAAGTCACTGTTACTAAAATTGGTTAAATACTACAAGTTCGTGAAACATGAAGACAGAAGGGAAGTGTCAGAAAATTGGTTGTTACTGTGAGTCAGCAGTATAGAGAAAAAAGGTTGCAGAAAAACAGAGAGCATTTAGACCATCTGGCCTGTATTCCATGGACCGTAGTTAATGAGAGCTTGTTTTATTTTCCCTCAGGGGTTAGGAAGATTTACCATGGATTAACTTGCCTACAATTCTTTAACTGGGGACGAGTGTCCTTCGTCATCTCATTTTCTCATGTGAACTGGTCTGGTGACTACGGCCTACGCTGATATTTATCCTGTTTAGCTTGGTCTAACCTAATTTGGGTAATTTTTTAATTTTAGTCATGTTTATGTGACTGTATTTTGTTGGCCATTGCCACTGAGGGTACAGCACAAACAGTTTGATCTTTCTCTTGATAGCATGACCATATCAAAGTTCAGACAGGGCAGATAAGATTAAAGTTTCTGAGGATCAAAGCAATGCAGTTTATAATGCTGGGACTGGATATAGTATGGGATGGGTGAGTGATAAGCCTATGCAGGTATGACCAAATACTAAGCTTTTAGGTCACACATTTAATTTCAAATCATTTTCTTTGGAAGCGTAGGAATATGGTATCAAATGAATAGATTTATTTTCATATAGGGAGGTGAAGATAATCTCCTGCTTCCACTTTGGAAATAACTCCTAATCTCCCTTTCTGATTTTCGTACATGAAAATACATTTTGGAACATCACAGCATGAAATACGGACATTTTTCTGTATGGCTTAAAGTCTTGATGTTTGTTTTTTTTTTACTCCTAGTCAAGGGTGACACCAGAAGGAGAATTCCTTCCCCTAGACAACATGGACATCAATGTGGGATTCGACACTGGAACTGACCGCATTTTCTTGGTCTCCCCGGTGACTATTGTACATGAGATCAACGAAGAGTCTCCCTTTTTTGAGATGGACAGAAAAACCTTGGAGAAAGACTCAGAGTTGGAGGTCGTGGTTATATTGGAAGGAATGGTGGAAGCCACAGCCATGACCACGCAGTGTCGCAGCTCCTATGTGGCCTCTGAAATCCTTTGGGGACACCGCTTCGAACCTGTGCTCTTTGAGAGGAGAGACTGCTACCAGGTCAGGGACAAATCTTCTCTGTTGACCCAGCAAATAATGTGTGTCTTACAAATGTATTCATTCCATTTTACTTTTTCAATCTGCCCTTCTTCCAGGTGGATTACTCTTTCTTCAACAGGACGTATGAAATTGAGAACACTCCTTCTTGCAGCGCTAAAGACCTGGCTGAGCAGAAGTACATTCAAAGCTCACGTTCGTCATTCTGCTATGAGAATGAAGTCGCTCTGCAACTTGTTTCCCCTGAGTCTGAGCAAGACCCAGAGTGTCCCTCCTCACCAATCAGGAGACAGTCTCTGTCAGAACATCTCCACTACAACTGAAGGTATAGGTTAGGTGCCCTAAAGTGAAATTGATAGCAAATTGACCCAGGAGTTTGGAAGATGTACAGGTAAAAGGAGAAGCACAGATGGGCAGACTTCATGAGATATGATAGACTGAAATAGATGATAGAGATGCTATGGTCGGAAATTAGGAGACAGGAAAGAAAGTGCAGAGTCGGAGAGAACCCGGAAAACGACAATGTTGTGAAACCCATTGTGGGATAGAACCCAGAGTACAGATGTAGACAGCAGATCTCCAGTTTTAGGGTCTACTCTTTTGGAGATGGGATTACTACCTTGTTGTCTGACTGGCCCTGGCAATCTTTCAGAATCACTGAAAACTTGTGTCTCATTTGGCCCATCACTACCACAACACGCTGAATGGCTCTCACACAGAACCAGCAGGATGTGCAACAGCACCTCAAAGTGGCTTTAAACTGTAACTGCACCTCCTTTGTGGTTTTGGACAGACCTTTTGACCTGAAATGAATGGCAGTACTGAGGTGCAAACTCAGGAATGTATTCCACCACGATGAAGACTTATCATTTTAATGTTTTATTTTTGTATGGTAAGTATGGACTGTATACCTTTTGTATTATTATGAGTCTAAATAGTTCTTGAAACAGTAAGAGTAGAGAAACAGTAACATGTAGACACTGCTGAAAATTGGCAGCGGTTTTGAGCAGTATCTATCCATGTATTATATGTTTTTTTATTTTAATGTGTAAAGGCTAAATTGTTGATGCATTGTAGTCTTGGATTTAATTAATCAATTAATCAATTTCCCAGTGTGGGACTAATAAAGGTATCTAATCTAATCTAAAGTAATCTAATGATGAGTATGTGTTGTATGAGTATGAGTTGAATGCCATTTTCAAGCCCTAGTAGTGACTGAGGTCAGATGTCACAAGACCTTCTTTCTTACACTAACAGATATATTATATCATTCTATTTTGTGTTGCTAAAATCACCTCAGATCACTACATTGATTTACCCTCATACTTCTGGATTCCTGGTACTTAGTGGTTCATGAATCCAATGCAAACATGCTGTTCTTGTTGAATCTTTGAATGCACCGGAGGCTTACAGGCACCTCCGCAATTAGCTGACCACAAATTAGTGTTAGATTGATTTGAATAGTTATATTGAGATGAATTATCATTCCTATATCTTGAGAATGAAGCCACTGTTTAACATCCTCTGAAGTTGCAAAAAGTCACATTTCTAGCTACATCACATTCATGAAATAGTTCATTATGATTTTGTTTGTCACGTAGTACCCAAGTTATTTGAACATGTCAACAATAGTTTCTCTCACAAACTGTGAGAACACGGTGGAGGGTGGTGCCTTCATAACAATCCAACCATTAGTCTGCAGCAGTTTCTTTGAGGCTTAAATTGTGTTTATTTTCTGGGACTGTATTTTGAGAAGAATTAATTGTGCAAAATTGGTTATTTCGCAATCACCTTAAGACTTGCAGTATGCTGTGCTAAACAGACATGTCTATGCAGAGAAATTACTGTGAATCTACTCTATGACTGGGTCGTCTCAATATGACTTTGCACTGATACCGTGCAAATGCTTGTAGCCGTATTATGTTGTAGACTATGTAATCATTGCACTCTGTTATATTACACTGCACTTGGAATGTTGTTTATTTCAAATCCCATATTATTTTATAGTAAACTATGCCACCTGAGAATTTAAGCCTGCTGATTACAGGACTATAACAATGTTTTGTCGGCCAAGAATCAGCCTGTTTAACGCACAACCTGGGAACTTTTCTTTGTACTTTGCACTAATATATAGAAACAAATATCACTATTGAAGCTCTTCAACAGCACAATGTTTATGGGATAGCTCACTTTAAGCAGAGTGAATAAGTAGCAGTGTTGCAGTTGAGTAATTGAAAAAAGATTTGATGGAAACTCAGGGGAGAAAGAGGCTTTGATCAAATATTATCCCTTACAATTATTGTTGATGCTGTTCTGTCTTCTCCTATGGCTCTCCTTTATGGCTGCCATGTTCTATTTATAGGCTCCATGTGGGGCCTGACCATCCACCCTTTTTTCACTCCCATGAAATGTAACATGAACTAAAAGCACCATCACTTTTCCCGTGATAGTAATTGTTAAAAGCTCTGGAGGAAATATGCATAAGCATTATGTGGCAATTTCAACAAGAGCTTCCAATCTCACTATACATGGTAAAATGACTTCTAACACTCCATTGAGACAAATCCAATGAATGCTGTATTTTTCTGTCCCAGGTTGTTTTTCCAGAGAAAAATAGTTTTTTTTTTCAAATTTGAATATTTACTGTAATTTATTTTATTTATTTGTAAAAAATAAATTACATTTCTATTTATTTTGTAGTCATTTCAGAGCTGCCTCTTGCACATAGCACTTCCAAAAATTGAACACTGGTATAGGGCAAATAAAAACATCACAATTTAAATTAATGTTTGCTTCTTTGCTTGTTGGTTTTCTGACGTTTATGTCAAGAGGTCCATGAAACAGTTTGCTGAAAAGCAAAGCAACATGAGGAATATGCATTTGTATAGGCTTTGGTCAAATGTTACAAGATGGAGATTCAGAGGGAATGTTTGATGAAATTGGGTTTTTATTAAATATAAATATAAAAACTTTCCAAGGGTGTTGATTGTGATTATGTCACTACCGAGACAGCTCCCTACCAGAGACAAAATACATGTGGATGACATTTCAACCACGAACCTGCTTATGAGCATACCAGGACCTTATTCATAACACCATAATGACAGTAAGGGTATGAATACAATGCAAGACGACATTCCACCCACAATGGCAGGGTCACAGTGAAGTGCTTATAGGTACTAGGATAGTGCAGTACTACTGTACTCCTATTAAGAATAAAAGATTGCGCACAAACATAAGATCCAAACATGACAACCTGGATTTTGCATCTTAATTAGATTTATTGAAGTTGTTTTTTTTTGTTTTCTGTTTATTTAAGGGACAATGCATATTAATAGACAACATGTCAAACATGCCGTAATTAGCCCAAGGGCTATATTTAATCCGTAGTCCCTACCATAAAAAAACACAATGTACACACAATACAAAGAACAACAAAAAACTATATATACATATGCATAAAAACACATAACACAAATTGAATACACACAAACCTGAAATTTCCCCGTAGGGAACTAATACATCTAATCAAATCTAAAATTACAACACAATTACAACATAAACTAATTACAACATAAACTATTTATAATAAACATATGCATTAAGTGGACATTAAACCCGCAATTCTGGCTATATTATACATCCCAGTAGGAGTTAATCAACAGACCTAAACCCCTGAGAGTTTGTGTTCAGTCGGATTTCTGGGGATGATCTGAAACACGCGCCTGGGGTCAGATTATTTAGAGCGAACCACAGGAGTGTTTGTTCGTGGAGTCAAACATATCCGATCTCAGATCAGTGTCTGCGGACACTGACAGCCGCTGAGTGGTAAACAAAGAGCGCGCAAATCTCCCCACACTAGCGCGAGACTGCCGCACAGACACCTGCTGCAGCATTTCAATTGGCTGTGAACCACGCTCGTCACTTTTAGTCCCGCCTCATGTCAATCACGATTGGTTAAGAATAGAGTTTTTTCCTGTAGCGGTTGACGCCATTCGTCACCGCTCCTGTTTGGTGCCAGTTCGGGGGCGGAAAACTCCCGTCGCATTCATGAGGCGGGTTCAAGGTTCTGTTATGGATCTGGATTGGAGTTGTTCCTCAACGGGGTTTGACCGAGACGCGTTTTGTAGCCTCTGATTGGATTGACAACAGGAAGTGCGGCGCACGGCCTGAAGCCGTGGCTCTGCCCTCACTGCTTTCTGTCTACTTACAGAGAAGTGTGTGCGCCTCCACTGAGAGAGCGCTGCAATGATAAAAGCCGCATATGCGGTAGGCAACACACCTATCAGACAGGAAAATACCTAAGAACCAGCCTCAGCCCTGTTCACGTCGCACCACAGCCTTATTCACGACCGGGAGCGGAACCTGAAGGTGAGACGTTTAATTGCCTTTTTCCCCCTATAATCCAACTCGTATAGAGTCTGTGTGTATCCTAAACGTGTCATATTTCAGTGGGGTTGGCTAACCTCGCTAGGTCAGTCTAAATGCGGTGGCATATCGCCTAAAAATGAAACGTTGTTGAGGACCCGAGTCTGCAGGTTTGATTTTTGTGTAGCAGGAGAGGCTTACATCGAGATGTCCTGAAGTCAGTCGGCCAAAAGAAGAACAGCAGAATGATGTCCCTAAATGGATTTCGACCTATATAATTGTAGGTTATGGGCCGGCCACAGCAATAATAATAAAACTTATTATAATAATATGACCAATTAAGCCGGTGAAAATGGGCGAGCTTCGAGGCTGCCACATGCACGCGCTTCGAATAGTCAATTAAAGGCCGGGCCCATGTGATTGTTCATGTCTCCTGTCCGAGGTGTGGTTGCCAGGTTTTGTTCTGACGCTCCAGGATGGCAGGTGATTTGTAGGGATCACACCGCCGCTGTAGAGCTCCGCAGCCGCACTCTTCGTTATTACAGCCACTGGCTTTCATTAACGTCACCCCCCCACCCCACCCCAGCCCTCACCCTCTCCTCCGCGGCCGTACAGTGCGCAGGTGCCACCTTGATCACCGACGAAATGCCACTGTGCATCAAAAGCAGTTGGAGGGGTAAAAAAGGCGTATCCTGCTCCCTCGCGCACGCACAATCAAGCGCAGGCACCCACACATTGATTTAGACACACGTACACACCCATCGCAGGACCCCCCGCAGTGGATGACCTCAGTGCAAACTCAGAGGTATTGTCTGTGGGCTGCTGCTGCTGCTGCTGCTG
>JAPTHA010004027.1:0-10452 GCA_029814585.1 Gymnapogon annona | reverse complement strand
TTGATTCTTGTGGACATCATATATTTCAATGACAACATTGTTTTTGTAATAATGGAAATATGAGGGAAAAAAAGAATTATTGAAAAATAAACTGTATCCATAAAGTTAACTTTTTTTTTTTTTACCTCTTTGCCTAAAATGATAGTGACATTGTGATGATTTATTTGTGATAGAATAAGTGTATTTGGGACAGGATGAGTATAAATAGGAATAAAAAGAGGACTGTGTCTAAAAATCAAAATGCTTCCAACGTTCACGGCCAACGACATAAATAAGAAAAGTAATTGAACTGTAGTCTTTCAGTTGGACATCCCATCTGTCTGTGTCCATCATTTGATGGGATTGTCAGTTTAATCCTCCCCCATATTTATTTGTACTGAAAGAAGGAAAATTCAGTTTTCCTGTCTTTCCAGAGGTGCTGTAATGCAGCAGATGGTACTAATTATCGGAAGTCCAACACAAAGCGTTTAAGGATGTAGATGGAGTGAGAATGCTTCTACACATATGTGGCTTTTATCATGTTTTTGTGAAAATCATACAGATGTCAGAGTTCACACGTAACGGGGGAGGAAATTAGCTGTTGGTGTCATGGGGAGTCTTGTAATTCTCCTGCTCTGAATATTATCTTTAACAACCAACCCTTGATAGAATGAGCTAAGTTCTATTTCTGTGCAGAAGCTGTCAAGTTTCATTATCCTGCAATATTGGCCCCTTAACATCTTGCACTTTCAAATGAATGAATGAAATTGAATTTTGCTCTTTTTGAACTTTTCGCCACGTTCTTCGTTGCAGCTCTTGCTCTTAGACTCATATCGAGGTACGCACGCAGGCACACACACACGCACACACACACGCACACACACACACGCACACACCGTGGGGCATATTCTTAGCTGTGTTTAAATGTCCTCCACTTAACAGTGGCTGCAGTTCCTGGTTCTATACATTAACCTTTGCAGTGGTATTTAATTAAAGGTCCACACCTGTACTACCACCTCACCCACCTCCATCCTGTGCATTTCACCTCCGCAAAGCTCAGACTCACTGAAGCCTTGGCAATTAGCATGACCTTAAAAACACCACGAGTGCCTTGGCACTAACCCCCCGCACACTTCCACATGCCCTGTGGACCTCTGGCTCTGCCTGTCCTCCCTTCTGACCCTGGTGTGCTGTGGCCGTGCTCACACTCAGTGGGGTCCAAGTGATTATTGTGGCCCTGTTGCTTCATGGGGTCCTAGGGGACCACATCAGGACACAAGTGGAGGTCACAGGTTCCTTGGGTTCCTTAAGGGGGCTTCCTTGTGTCCTTCCCCCAAACATTATTTAAATGAGAAGGTTGAATTAAAGTTGTGGGCTTTGAGGATGGCTCCATGTTGAGGCGCGATTGGACATTATTACAAATACCGTCCGAGCAAAAAACTTTCAACAGTTTTTTTTTTCAGATTCTCTAAACTTGGTTGTTACATACAAACCACTTTATTAAATATAGATACAGGTAAATAGATATACAGTAGTTAAATAGACAGCTATAGATAGATATAGAGATCTTCTCTTTCTAAAGGTCATGGATGTCCATGTTAGTTTTTTATGATATGATTCTACTTCGTTCATTTCTCTGAAGGCCTTTGCTTTTGATAAGTGAGCATCATCGAAGTGCGCAGCAGTTGAGAAATCATTGCACACTCTTATATTTTGTTACAGCAGAACCTGATCCGCGGTCCTTCCTACATGAGCAAATCTATATTAGGGCCTTGTCAGAATTGCTTATGGTACAGTGCAGTGACTGCAATAACAGTAATAGCACTTATTGACCAGATAAATGTCTTAAATAGAGTCACAAGCCCACACATGATTAGCCACTCATATGTGCACCCATGCACACATGAGTGTATGCATTGTTGTCCACACACACATACATGCACCTCACCAACCTCTACAGACCCCCCGTGAGGTCAGGAGCACCAGTACCCCTGTGGTTTCCTGCCCTATGGTGTCATGCTGGGTAGATATTCCTGTCTGCTTGGATGACTCCTTGACATGGTGTTTATTGGGATTGGCAACTTGTTTTTATTTGAATCGATATGCAGCATAGACAAAAGCGGAGGTTGACAGAAAAGAGGAGTGGTCATCTGGAGTGAAAGCTGATCCACCCATACTTGAATACCATGCGCTAATGAAAGATGGCTGGATTAGGCAAAGAGACTTCCTAGATATATTCATATTAGGACAAGAAGCAACTACAGAAACCAAAAGTAAAATAATAGCCCTTACTGTTGATGATGGAATATACTCTGTTTTGCTTCCTTTAGTGGACCATATGGTCACAAAAAAAAATGCATGAAATGAAAGATCGAAATGAGCAAGGCACTGTAGATGGACTCGAAGGGGTTTGTGTTGTGGTTATTAGAATTTGCATCATATTGTATTTGGACAGATTGAGCAGTAGGCCTACACGGATGCTGTTTTCTGCAGTTTGCTTACCCACCAGCTCTGCCAAGGGAGGGCTAATAAAATGTCATCAGAGTGAAAAGAGAGTTAAGTGGAGGGGAAAAAGCTGAATATTCACACTCATTTGGCTGACACCTAGGGGACTGGAGTCAGTCATGGCTGCATTGATATGCATTGTATTATGTGCTCCTCACCCGTTCACAATGACAATCAGCAGCTTTAACACCTTTGGTTTAATTTAATTAAAGCTGTGATTGTCAGGGGTGAAAACTTGATTTGCACACATACATGCATTCACGTGTGTGCTTGCTCACACGTATGCACAAAACACAAGGGTCATTGTTCATAGAGGGCCAATTATTTTTTGTATGGATAATTAGACAACTTAAGTGGTTGTCTGAGCCGAACAGAATAAAGCAGCTACGTACGTGGAGAAAAGTTGATGTTCGACACTTTATTATAGTGGTTACAGCCTTTTCCAGCGTTAAGGCTTAAGAAAAACCAACCCTTCCTCCAGGGTCACTCACTGGATTCACCCCTTACACAGACGCTACCACGAATTTCACAGCTTGGACCAACAGTTCCTCTTTGCAGCTCATTGGGGTGGCATTAAAAAACATTGTCCTATTTAAGGCTATGGCGACAACAGGCTCCTGGAATTTATATGATCTAACCACGGTGGATAAAATGTTTAATTATCTGACGATTACACCTTGACATTAAAGACATTCTATTCTATTCTATTCTATTCTATTCTATTCTATTCTATTCTATTCTATTCTATTCTATTCTATTCTATTCTATGAATTATTCTCAGTGTGTGTCTATAGTGCATATGTGTGAGAAAATGCATATGTGAGAGTATGTGTTTTGGGGCTCGTCAAGAAGAAAACACTACAATGGCTTCATGGCTTTCAATTCACTTTAGTAATTTTACACTTTTGTATTTTCCATATTTATTTTGTGTTTCAGTTGCCAATCAAGGGCATTTCGTCGCCAGATTAACTACGTGCGTGTTTGTGTAATGACAGTAAAGGATGTCTAAGTCTAAGTCGAAAAAAAAACAAGATTTGTTGTCTCTGCTTTGCATTAACTGTAGTGTTTTTAATATTGGGGGCAGTTGAAGTCTACTTTATTTGAGCAAGGAGAGACCTCACAGAACGTGCCCCATTAAAATAGGCAAAACAAATGGAGGCAGCTAACAAACATTTCTAAAAAATCCATGGTCAGGTTTTAATCTTTGCTTGAAACATGTTCTTGGTGGCATTTGTGGGACATGAAAGGATCAAAGAAAGAAAGAAATGGCGAGGTGATGAAAGTGTAGTCAGGTTTTCAGAGCGAGCAGGATCACGGAGAAATTTCTTCCCTCTCTTTCATTACAGATGGACTTGTGGGCTCTAATGACTGCTGACTTTTAAACACTGATTCTCTGTCAGTTAGTGTTGCATTTCCATATGTGTGTCTGCGCTATCTAATGAATGAATTCATATCTCACAGACCAACACTGGAGTCTAAAATAATCATGACAGAGATATGATTGCAACTATTTTAAGTCTCCCTGTATTCAGAGGTTTCGTCGAGTCAGTCCAACTCACCGTTACAGTCATGAAATGTGTAATAAATTCATGTGTTCCTCAAACCACCGCCTTTTTCCACCTTAAAGAATTTGTTGCATCCATCCAAATAGTACCTAATTCTTTTTGGGACAAAGCAAAGGACGATTTTTCAATAGAATTGTACATTTTAAAGTCTATTTGGTGTAAATCTATTAACATTTTTCATCGAAGCTCTGAAGAAGTGGATTAGTTGAGCTCAAAATGTACAAAACTGTTACTGTCAGGATTAGCTCTGGCTTCTGTTAGATCATTGGAGACAGCTACAAATATCATCACTGCTCTGTGTGTGTTGTAAAATTGATTAAAGAGCAGATAAATATGGAAAATACCTCCCCAGAGTTCAGCAAATTACATGCCTTTATTGTATTTGATAACTATAATCGTTTCACATATGCGCTAGATGTCTACACAGGTACACACAGACACACACAGACACACACACACACACTTACACATATATATTTACTCTCACACACACTCCCTGGGGAAGCCTTTTCTCCGTTTCCCAATTCTCACCTACTCCTCTTTCTGTCATGTGTGTCTCATTTGTCACAACATTCACATGTTACACTTTGCTTCAATTTGATGTGTGAGATGCAGTCAAACCCAAACGCCAAACAAGCCCCTCAAAAGCCAAAACCATCGTAAACATCTCCCCCACCATTGCACATTTCACCTCCTCCTCAAACTGATAGCCAATCTGTAAAGAACAAACAAAATCAAATCGGAGCTTTGTGTTTTGCCTTCAGCTTTTCGTCCCACAAGTTTCCTACTGGCAGCATAATGATTACCTCCTTTATGAAAATGGCAGGATAATCCAAACTAAGCTTTTTTTTTTTGCCTCTTTTCATTTCTCCCCACACGTAGGTGAGCTGTGCCATTTTCCTACACCTTCATATAGGAAGTGTTGATTTTTTTTTTCTTTTAAAACCCTCCCAAAAAACTCAGTTCTTTTCCCAAAGCTGCATTTCCTATAGGTTTCCAAAAGCAGAAAGGTGCACATGGTGTGAGGAACAATACCTCCTCCTTCATGGCCTTTCGTACCCCCTGAAGGAACCTTATCTTTGGGATTGTAATGTAATGAGTGGCCTCTTGAAACAAAAGGCCCGACAGCTCTAGCAGTTCTCGCTCCCCGGGACTGCAGCATTGTTATTAGAATCCCCAGGAGTGTTTTCGCACAGGCACACTCTAGCCCTCTCCATCACCGAGTCAACAACATCTAACTCAAACTAAAGCATTCGGCAAAAAAATATACCAAAATGAACCCCACGTACTATTCATTTTTGGTTTTTACGTGCATGGGTCTGAAGAGACTGTGTACACGTGGAGACACACTCCGATCCAGTTCCTTTCCGGCTGAAGACCCGCTGTGTTATTTTAATGTGTCCCTGTTGATGGATGACATAAGTCAGCTATGGCTTAAACTTTAGCGGCACACAGCCCAGCGCTGACCTCCCAATCTCTCCCTCATATTGTCCTTGTCCCCGGTGACAATAGGCCACCGGGGTTCTGACATTCATCACCTGTTAGCTCCACTCATTCATATGAATATGCCACTCGGGTCCGCGGGATGATTTGAGGGCATGCGGGGGTTGGATTCAGACAATGGCGGGACATCATGAAAAACATCCTCAAAAGGGAGAACAAATTGCACGAGATAGGTCACATCCACACGTGTGATACTTTTATTTTCATCTGTATTTAGGTCTGACTTATTCCTCACTTTTACACACATTAAAAAGAAAGGTTTTTCACATCCCACGTTGTCAAGAAAGGAAACAATGTAAATAGGAATAGCATTTGGTTAGGTTAAATAATTGGTTTCGTGTAGATGTTTGATGTTAGGTAGATTTTGAGCGTCACCAAGTTTTATGTTTCTGAAAAGTGAAAGGAGAGTGATGATGCTTTTTTTCAATGTTTTCACACTTTTAACTCTTTAAAATCCGACGTGTCATCACAGACACGACGTGTCCATGTGCAGTTTTTACTCCTGTAACTCTCACCGTTTGTGCAATTGGAAAAATTCCAACAGTCCCTGAAACCTTGGGTCATTACCATAATTTCACTCATGCCTATGTACTAGAAGCTGCTTTAGCAGTATTATAACATGCATTCAATTGTAAACAACTGCTAGATTTTGAAAGATGTGTGTGTGTGGGGGGGGTGTTTTCTGGAGAAATGGCCAAATGGACACAGTCACAGCATATTTTCTAATCTTTTGGTAAAAAAAAAAAAAGTCCAGGTGAACCATTAGAGGCTTAAAGGGTTAATACTTCAATACATACAAGGTATTTTTATGTGCTCTAGTGTGGCGTCATAATCATTTGCAAATGTTGGTGTGACTTTGAACGCCGTGCTACTTTTGTTAACAGCGAGAAGAATGACACATAGTCATTAAAAGAAAAAAACAAAACAAAACAAAACTCAGACATTCTGTTTTGCTTTTGCGCCACCGCTGGCAAATGGCATCTGACAGCGCTCAAGTAGTCAGATCCTTCGCTTCATTTCATGTCAGTGTCTTTTTGAATGTGTTGGGTAAATATTTTATATCTACAAGCTTGTAGATTCAGACGGTGACATTCTTTACGAGCTGGAGAGCCACTCACTAACACGGCTGTGTGTGTGTGTGTGTGTGTGTTGGGGGCTGCTTTGTTTTGCTAGCTGACAGCTCCCCTCCCCGTGCTGGGCCTGGCAGATGTAGAGGTGTCACCATGTTGATTAATTGTTTACGGTCACCTGTCTGCGTGGCTGCCTGTCTGCCATGTCGCCGTGTGCGAGGGGGATTTAGGGTTGTGGGGTCGCAGTGAGAGGGAGGGGCAGCTGAAAAGGTGAGCGGAGGGGAGACAACAGAGGGACAGTGTGCGGGAGTTTGTGCATGTGTAAACGATGCCGTGATATCAACCCGGCGTCTTCAGCCGTGTCTGTCTGAACAGCAGTGTCGTCATGTCGAACACGAATCAGCTATCCTGGGCCTGGCAGGGCCCTGGGCTCTTCTGCTGCTCTCAGTCGCCCATCGAGCTGCAGTCTGCGGAGGGACACAAAAAGAGAGGATTCAAGGGAGAAAAAAAAAAAAACAAGGGGAAAAACAAAACAAAACCATACACGGAGACTACGATGGCTTTGGAAGTTTTGTTTTTCATTTGGATGTTATTCAGCATAACTTCTCCTGCTGTGTAAATTAAAACCCCAGATGATGGTGTGCTGTTTATTCTAAAAGAGCCGGTGCTTCTCAAAACGTGCAATTAAGATTTTAAAAAGCAAACAAAATAGTCCAAAGTCACTGCTGCAGTAAAATAAGTTTGATAAATAGGTCATTCTTTTCCTTTTTTATTTTTTTTTAACTCCGTTTCACAGATATATTACTCAGCATATGCAAAAGTGTATCTAGATTCCCAGTATTTCTGCAGTAAAATAATGCTTAAATATTGCAGGGAGCTGGAGCCGTTGAGATTGAGATGTGCTACTTTCACCGCCTCTGTTCTATGCTCTTTATTTGGAGGGCATTAAGAGACATGACACGAGGAGGCTTGACAGTACTGTTCAGCACCATGGTTTACTGTGCCCTCATGTAGCGAGAGAGACGCACTGGACCTTTGCATCATTGAGAAGGCATATCCTATTCAGTTTGAATGGCTTTTGATTTAGCCTATATTATCCATTACTTACTTATTCATAGGCCACTAGGTTTTCTTCCCTACCATCCATTCAAATCAATATTGCAGAACCCAGTTGTGAGAGTGGGTTGGGGTTTTCTTCAAAGTGGCAATTCTTCCAACCATCTGCGCCTCACTCTCTCTCTCTCTCTCTCTCTCTCTCTCTCTCTCTTTGCACATTTTAAACCCGCCCTTAGTAACAAGCCACGGAGAACCAATCTGTGCCGTGATTCGGCCAAGCCCTGCCTGCCGACTGGGAAGGAACATCATCAAAACTATTCTGTGTTGCCATGGAAATAGAGACCTCAATAAGTTCATCTTTTTCATGTGTGTTTTTTTTGGGGCTAGCTTGGCATTTGGTTGGTTGGTTGGTTGGTTGTTTGGTTGGTTGGATGAGTGGCAGAGCTGCAGGCTGTTCTTCCCTCAGTATTTTCTCATCCCACTTGTTCCTATGCCACTTTTTTTTTCTCTCTCTCGTCTCTTTCATCATCAAATATTAAGCGTGATCATTGTCTATCATCACTGCGGCATGTTTTATAGAATGTCTAAATGTATACATGCGGCATATAGGAGTCTGTTTACCTTCCCCAAAATGAATCTGAATGAGCAAAATCAATGAATGGGGAGAAAAAAAAATAGGTCAATAGAATACATTTCCTGCTTTGTGAGATAGATGTGTCAGCATATAGATGATATTACCACGTTTTTCCTGTGGTGCGTGCATTTGACTCTGACTGCACCATGGCAGTAAAACTTGCACTGATGTCTTATCGTATCAGTATGTAGTAGTAGTAGTAGTAGTAGTAGTAGTAGTAGTAGTAGTAGTGGAAATGGTCCCTTTGAAGTAGGAATCTCCCCCTTACACTTGCAGCATACCAATGTATTTTTTTTGCTGCTAGTATATACAGTATGTGTGTGTGTGTGTGTACGTAGGGAGGTGTGGTTGGGGAAGGTGGGGTGGGAGGGTTGTTATAAGCATGTCACAGCGTTGTATGATACAGCTTGATCAGATAGTTTCCAAGAAATTCTCTTTGATGTTAATATTATTCATGTGAACTCCGTGAGGTAGTGAAAGCCAGCTCTCAGAGGGGGAAAAGAGAGTGATGTCTCAGTTATCTCTGCTGTTTGAGCACTAATTCACAGAAAAAAAGAAAAAAAAAATCACTGCAACAACCAAACTGATCCCCCCCTTCCCAAAAAAAAAAAAACCCCACAGAATTTGGGGAGGAGTAGTTGGTTCAGGGCAGGCTGGTACAACTATATTCCATGTAATTGGACAATTAAAGTAATATCTTGGCATCTCTGGTTGCCTGCTCCAAGGCAGAGAAAAGGAGCGCTTGTAGTGTATTCTGAATCTCATTTTGATAGGACTGTGGAAAATAATGCTGCGTAACTCGGCACATCTGTGTTGAGTGTATGTGTGTGTGTGTATGCTGGTGTGTTTTGTGGCCTTGGTGCTACTTTGCGGTGTTAATATAATTCAGTTAGAGATGAAAGGCAGTGATAGGGCTCTGTAGGTTACTGTTGCTGAGAAATGGGGAGAGGTAGCGGCCAATTATGTCCTTGGAAAAAAAGGAAGAAATACTGCGATGGGTTTCTCTTTCCAAATTCAGCCTCGCGCGGGAGAATTGTTTAACCACAACACGAGGATACGATTCAGGTGTCGTATCAGTCGGGTAGTTTTTTTGAGACCTTGTTTTTTTGTTTTTTTTGACACTTGGGTGGGGGTTAATCCTGGCTCACACTTGGCTAGAGGCCATTGTTGCCATCATTCTCTTTCATTTCCTCTTGCATTTGTCCTGACTTTTCCCCTAAGTAAAGGAGACTTCAACAATCTCCTTTACTTAGTATTTTCAGAGGATATCATTTTTCCTTTAAGCTGCAGAGCTGTAATTAGTCAGTACTATTAATTGTAGGACAAGTTCAACGTTAATTAAATGGACAAATGGATAAATCATTTTTGCCGCTCTTTAATATTAAGAAAAAAGAAGAAAAAAAAATGGCACGTCTGAAATCAAATTATATCTGACACCTCTTTTAATCCCATGATACGCAAACCAGCCAAGATAACGTTAAACAGTGCTTGTGTGCGTGCGTGTGTGTGTTCTTGCTTATCTGCTTGTAATCAAGACTCCACTTCCATTTCTAAAGCTGACCTTAACTAGATGTGTGTGATAAGCTGCGGCTGGTGGATGCATCTGTATGCCAGGCCTATTGTACTGCAGAGAAGAGCGATGAGAGGGGAAAAAAGAGAGAGGGTAGGCGAGAGGAGGGAGAGAGGGCTGAGTTTGCTTGAATCTCTGAGGGCTGGCTAACCCCCTGCTCCTTTCCTGAAATGGAGATGTTATTACATTAGCAGCTAAAAGGGTTTATTCACAGTTAGTGCAGTTTAGGCATGCAAATGGAGGATTTCAGTGTGCTGCGTTGCCTGGAGGTATAGGACAGAAAGCACAGGAGATTTGCAAGGATTAGTTCCACAGGTTCCTTTTATTATGGAAAGAACCCTTCCTGAATGAAAGGGGGAGGAAAAGGTGAGTTGAGGAGAAAGGAGAAGAGCGGCAGTCGGGGAATTTAGGAGGGACGTTTTAACTTCGTCATATTAGCTCAGTTGTAAGGTTGAGTTTTGACATCTTGACTCTCACATCTTCTGGGGTTATACGTTACACACACACACACACACACACACACACACACACACACACACACACACACACACACACACACACACACACACA
>JAPTHA010003823.1:0-10467 GCA_029814585.1 Gymnapogon annona | reverse complement strand
TACACACAAAGATAAACCACAACAATAAACAAACATAGATCTATACACACACAAACATACATCTATACATACAGTACACACACACACAAACATAAACCACAACAATAAACACACATCTATACATAGGAGAAAATACATACACAAAAGTATACAATATATACATATAATATATATATATCCATGTACATATATACACACACACGCACACACACACACACACACACACACACACATATAATGCACATCTGCATTAACAGGTATAATTATTCTAAAGGAATAAACATGTACATGAACTGGTGTACTTATTCTACTCAGACCTAATACTGAGCAATTGTATGAGTGACAATAGTATGATGGAACATTTTAGACAGATACTTTTTTTTTTTTTCAATGAATGTCCTTGGCAGTGGAGAGGAAGCACAGCTGAAGACGTTGAGATGTTCTTGAGGGATGACGATGACGCAGAGGGTTAGGAGTGAACACCTCAGACAGATCACTCAGGTTGGACGCTTTGGGAACAAAGTGAGAGAGGTCCGACCGAGACGGTTCCGTCATGATAGTGTTGGTAGGAGGATGATGAAGATGGAGCTCTAGGCAGGAGGCAGAGAGCAGATTTATGGATGTGACGGAGGATCAGCAGGAAGTAGAATGAAGGATAAAGACGCAGGAGGCAGGGTCGGACAGAAGCAGATGATTGGCTTTTTTTTCTTTCTTTTTTTTTGGGATTGAGCCTGACAGGCCAGGGTTTTTTTTGTTTTTCTTTTTAAGAAGCGCTGAAAATTGTGACGTCCGGAACTCTTTTTTTTTTTTTTTTTCCTTTTCCCCCTCATGTCATATGTCTATACATTCACAAGACTCACCACAGTGTATTGCACAAAACTTTTTCTGAAAACTGATATACAGTTACTGATTAATTTTCTATTTAATTCAATTCGATTCAATCACGTTTTCCACCTTGACTTTTTATTTGACCTCTTCCACATACTCAAAAACTCACCAAATTTACCAAAGAAAACTGTTCACAAGACTCTCCACAAGCCACAAGAGTGTTTAAGATGGGATGTGCAGTTACAGAGTAATCAGTTTGTTTAGAAGTGCTGCTGGTTTGAGCACTTTGAGAGTTAAAGACGACTGGAACATGCAGTTTGTGACCTTTACAAGTAAGAAAAACGGGGCCCTCTAGTGTTCAGAACATTTAAAAGGACTGCTGCCTGTTCCACGATGGACGGGGAACACTTCGAGCACAGCCCTGTCCCATGATGGCAGCTCCATTGATTTTTATTTTTTTAATTTTATCAATATGTTCACTCATTAGCACAGTAAAAAAAAAAAAAAAAAAAAAGGTTTACATACACTACAGGCCAAAAGTTTGGACACACCTTCTCATTCAATGTGTTTTCTTTATTTTCATGAGCATTTCCATTGTAGATTCTCACTGTGTTCATCAAAACTATGAATGAACACACGTGGAGTTATGGAATGAACAAAAAAAAGGTGAAATAACTGAAAACGTGTTATGCACAGTCTGTACATTCCCTGGATGAACTTCAAGAGGTCGTCACCTGAAATGGTTTTCACTAATTATCACTAATTATCAGGGTTCGTTAATGGAATTTCTTGCTTTATCAATGAGGTTGGACCATCAGTTGTGTTGCGCATAAGTCAGGTTAATACACAGCCCACAGCCCTATTGGACAATATTTCAAATTCATATTAATTTATTATTATAGATGTATTGTTTTGATGCCTTCAGTGAGAATCTACAATGTAAATAGTCATGAAAATAAAGAAAAAGCATTGAATGAGAAGGTGTGTCCAAACTTGTGGCCTGTACTGTATATTAAACGGTACTTGACATGACATGCAATGTTTACACTGTTTATAGTACTGTTTACATTGATGTGTAATATTTTCACTGTTTATAGTACTGGTTACATTGATGTATAGTATTTACTGTTTATAGTACTGTTTACATTGTTACTGTCCATCTTATTTATTTATTATTATTTATTTATAGTAACAGGGTGAATTTTTTGTTGTTGTCACTTTGCACTGCAGCCACTTATGGCTTTGGATTCACTTCAGCAATCTTGCACTTTTGTATTTTCCATATTTATTTTGGGTTATCAGTTGCCAATCTATGACATTTCGTTACCAGATTCATTATGTGTGTGTGTGTGTGTGTGAGAGAGACCTCAAAGTCTTCACAGAGAAATGGAACTGTATTGGTTTCATTTAAATTTCATCTGAGGCCGAGGAGATAAAGCTTGAACACAGTGTAAATGAATGTAAATGGTAACAACATGGTTGAAGACTAAGGAAGTTTCACTGTACTTAATCTTTCATTACAATGAGAATTTACACAGACTTAATCCAACAGTATATTTGTGTGCAGAATTGAACATGGAGGTGTGTGTGAGGAGACACAACCCTGACTCACGGACTACACATGCATGAGATGTAGTATATTTTTTGCCATAACGTCCAAAGATACTCCTATAAATGCTATAATATCAGCACATCCCACACTCTTGAGTTGAAAAGTGCTCCATTTCTTAAAAGTAGTGAATATCCAAGGTGAATACTATCATGACAGCTGTCAATCATAGTAGAATATTAGCGTGAGTAAACAGATTCAGTCAGGTAGATGCTTGTGGTGATGTTTAGTGTCAATGACCTTAATCGTATATTAAATCACACCCTCACCAAAAACCTGAAGACGAAGTGTAATTCAACAAAATATTTTTAATAGATATAAACATTTTTTTTCTTTTACACATCACAGCTCAATGGAAACAGAATGACATGCTGTCACACGTGTTGAATGAAGGTGCAGGGGTCGATTGGCTGTGCTACGGCGTGGAACTCGTTTATCCGAGTCCAGCTCCTGGTGTTTGTTCCGTCTTATCCCCTGTTTAATCGACCGTCACTCCTGTAGCTCGTCACTACATCCTGTCTAATAAAGCAGGAATACATCAAAAATAACAAATCTTAAAAAAAAAAAAAAAAAAAAAACAAGGGCGAAGGTGCAAATTCTGATGAAATATCAAATATCTCCATATATACAGTTGCACAGTATCCCAGTACAAAAGGAAACATTTACCAGGCTCCAAAGTAAATATATATGGACTCTGATCTATTTACTGCTGGTCTTTTTACTGACCAGCTCCAGGTCCAGGCTTTCAAGCAGATTTACACACTACAGGAAACACTGTAGCTGGAATTTCAGGATTTACAGACGTCTCACTGCGTACTCAGAAAATAAACAGTACCCATTTAGTCTATGACAGATCAGATCGAGGTCCGAGAGCATGCTACGGGTTGAGGAGGAGTGAACTGGCGGGTGGGGGTGGGGGGGAACAGTTCCATGTAGCATTTTACATGTTGTCAACACAGTGGCACCCATTGATTAATCTGTATATTTGGTGGTGGGGGGCGGAGGGGGTGGACATGGTTTGAACCTTTCCATTAGGCTCCTCCCTCGTATAAGACACAGACAGTGAATGAACACGTGCGGGTCTCTAAACTGCAAATGGCGTTTATTTATTTATTTTTTTCTCTTTCTCACTTCTTGGCCATCACCTTTGTCATAAATATCTTTACATATAATATCAAGGGTCAGAGGTGAGAAAATAAACGTTATATTATTTACAAGACTGATTAAATGACACTCAACTGTCTGCCTCTATGTCTTTGTGGCAACCCATAATGCTTTGCATTTTTTGCTTTTTTTTTTACAATAGTCTGTTTATTCTCCGCGTCGGCGTGCGACCAGTAGTCCTATACATATTTTACTTGCAATAACTCTCTAGAAACTGAACATTTCACACACTCTGTACATAGTGAACTCAGACGGACTTGACCTTACAGTGTTTACAGTCTGTGCTACGTAAAGGCTCCGCCCATCCGTTTCCGTGTCGACCTACTCACGCTGCTGACATCAAACCATATGTTCTAACAGGGGAAGTCTCGTCTCATATAGCTTCTTTTGGTTTTGTTAGTAGTAAAAAACAAAAAACAAAAAAAACAAAAACAAAACTGGGTTCTCCTACGATCCAGAATGGATCCGCTGTCCATTCTGGGAAAATGTGGCGTCCTCCAGCCGCTGCGTAGGAATAAAGCAATTTAATTGGAAATCACAGGTGATGTGTTAATTTGAAATTAGGCGTAATGAGGACAGTAGCTTTTAATGTCTAGGGTTAAAGTTGACGTCCTGCCACTCAACCTCGGTGCAGCGAGACCGATGGTCCCGTCAGACACAACGCATCACGTCAATCTGAGAGAACCCTACGGAGAGGAGTGCATGCTGGGTAACACTGTCACGCTGCCTGTTCTCCCAGAATAATGTGAAATATAGTGGAGGCTGAAACATTGTGGCGAGTGAAGTCATGTTGGCACTAGTTTATAAAAAGACCAAGATTTCTGTTTTGTTTAGTTTTCCGGTGGTCAGTGTCGGAGCGTGTTGTGTGTGACTGACAGATCGGCTCCAGTAGTGGTCGTGGCTCCCGTTGGACGGCAGTCGGCGTCCGTGTGCGTCAGTTCATGTCGATGGTGTTGAAGACCCACTCTGTGAACTTCTTGAGCTTAGCGGAGGCGCTGTAGGACTCTTCCAGGAGCCGCTGGTTGTCCTCGCGCAGACTCTGGATCTGTACCTGCAGTGACGCCTTAGCATCCTTCTCCTGTTAGCAACACAGCACACATTATTAGCATTAGCAAACACATCTGACGCTGGATACAGAGTGAATACTGAGTATATACAAATCAGAATATGTGTTCAATACTTTCTATACCATAACAATAACTATTTAATAACTATGTACATAATGCTATACATTATAATGTCAATAAACAGTAAATAGGCGATTATAATGGGAAAACCATTGATGATCCCGTGCAATTGTAGAATATGGTTATAGTCATCAACACATGCAATCAGTGTGTAAATCGCTGTAAATATCATGTTACAACGTGGACATCTGTGACTTATAGTCCTGTTCTATATATTTTTTTCTTTTCAAATTGAGTGGCTGCGCCTTATACTCTGGTGCGCTCTATAGTCTGGAAAATACAATAGTTAGAGGTGAGTATGGATAAAAAGTGGAAAAAGTTACAGTAGACATATATGTTGAAAAAAAAGTTATCAGTTTAAAACACAACATCGATCGGGGGGGTGGGGGGTGGGGGGGTGTCTCTCTGCTGTAACCACAGCTCACCTTCTTCAGGTCTTCCTGCAGAACCTTCACCATGTTCTCCAACTGGCTCACCTTCCCCATCAGACACGCTGGCGTCTCACTGTCAACAACAGATGGGACGTTAGTGTAGACAAACCCTGCAGCTGCAGCCAGATGCAGTGGGTGTGTGTGTTGTTGAGTCCAGTGCAGTGGAGGCTTGACTGTGGTTTTCACTGATCACCATGTGGTCGTCCAGAGGACTAATTAGCGGCCTCAGCTGCTCTGGTGTAATGAAATACGTCTTGTGGGTCCTCCACTGGCACAGTGACAGTTCAAGCCAACACTGGTCCTGGGTCGTGACCTCAGGGTCTTACTCGGGCAAGGGCTGCTGCCTCAGCGGCGCCGCCTGGGGCTCGGCCTGCTGGGGGGTGCTGGTCGCCTCACTCTCGGCCGCCGCGTTCTCTTCTTGGGCTGCGAGGAAGACCAGCCTCTGCTCTGAAGCACACACACACATACACACACGGAAGATGGAACATTAGACGGGTTCGCCTTTAGAGACGAACAGTCCAACAATATGACGCCATCTTCTGGTGAGAATTGTGACGACAGCGGGATTCTCTGACGCAGCACAAAAAAGTACATTCATGTCAGTAGTTAAACAGCCAATGGTTTTGAGGAGGAAATGAAACCAGCCTGTCTCCTCATGAATCGAACTAAACACAAAGTGTGAAGAAACAGAAGTTTCTGTTGACAATCGCTAAGAAATATATTCATAGAAAATGGAAACTAGATAGGATTATTATTAACCCCGCCCCGCCCCCCAACCACCTCCACCATGGAAAATTTACCAGTGTACCACACTGGTTCTGCTCTATATAGCCGAGCAGGACTTAGGAGGTCAGAGGTCAACGCACTGTGTGTCTGTGAATCATGCGGTTCACCTATTTGGTTTTTTTTGTTGTCTCTTTTGTCTGTTGTCTCTGATCCTGATAACTGTAATATTGTCTAATGGAAAATTTCAACAGAATTTATTTATAAATTGTATGAATAAAATAGAAGCCAGTACTGGTGACTAACCCTCAAAGGCCTTGGCAGCGTCCACCAGGTGGGCCCAGTCCAGTGGGCCGTCGGCCCCGGTGTCGGGCAGGGGCATCAGGACGGGCTCCTCCAGCTGCAGCCGCTTCCTGTCCTGTTCCGACTCTGCACTCTCTGGGGCTGACAGGTCTCCTGGGAAACAAAACCCACCAAAGATTTGTTCTTTCATGACAAAAACAAAAGAATGTGCAGTCGATGGACACAGTGCATATATCCTGATGTAGGTCCTGGAGTTTCAGGTAATGAGGCATGTATCATGATGTAAACAGAAATATAGCTCAGCCAATTAAGTGGAAAATCTTACAATCGAAATAAAATAGCGAAATAAAAACTACAAAAAGAAGACAGTGGTGTTTGAGTCTGTCAGTGATGGTCTATGTCAGCAGTGGCAAACTCATTTCAGTTCAGGGGCCAAACTCAGCTCAATCTGGTCTGAAGTGGACCGGTCAGATAACAACAGAGTTACACATCAACAACGTCAACTCCAAACATTCCTCATATGTTTAAAAAGTTCATAAATTGTCCTTTAAAACAATGTAAACAACATTAACAACCTTAAAATTCTTTAGAAAAAGTAGTGTGACAGATCACAGTGGAGTACCTGTTATTAAATACACAAAACATTTAATAACAGGTAGAATATTGATTCAATGACACTTATTTCTCTACAGTTGGTAAGGCACTGGGCTGGTGCATAGGTGATACCGGGTTCGATCCCCGCTAAGAGGATCCAGTGGGTTGTGTCAGGTGGGGCATCCGGCGTAAAAACTCCTGCCAAATCAAATAATCGAGTTGGATTCGCCGTGGCAACCCCGGAAGGGAAAGAGCTGAAAGAAATCATCATCACACTTACTTCTCTACAGAGAGTTCAGGTTGTTTATATTAGTTCAGGTCATTCAAGTTTTTTGTGAAATGATATTGTTTTAGTGTAAATACAGGAAAATTACATGAAAATGTTTCCCTTTACACAGAGAAACATTTGTACCGGTAGTTGTGAGTATTTTTGCCAAGCAACCATATTTCATTGCCAGACCCACTGTGTGTTTCTGTGCAATGAAAATAAAGAAAGCATTTATTGGATAGCTCAGTTGGTAAGGTACCAGGCTGGTGCATAGGGGACCTCGGGTTCGATTCCCGGGTCCCCAAGTCTTTACATGGAACCTGAACTATAATTTTTGCATTTCACAAATTCATCCCACGGGCCGGACTGGAAACTTAGCATTTGGCCCCTGAGCCACATGTTTGCCACTCCTGGTCTATGGCGTAATATCAAGTATATCACGATCGAATCACATCGCTGCAACAGAAGTGCATCTCTGCTACATTTGCCAAAATATGAAAAAAGAACAAAAAAAAACACAGTCTTTGAAATTGGGATTTGCACATGAAAGGAACCAACCATCACTCAATATTTACCCATCGACTTGTGTGACTGCCGTCGAGCCTGTGTGTGGCGAGTGGTGGGCGAGCGTGGTATGGTGGAGCAGCTGAACAGAAGGTCGGTGGGCGTGTCTCTCTGTCCACTCGACGTTGACTCCCTCTGTCCGCTGTAAATACTCTCGTCTGATAGCGTCCTCTGCAGGGAGCGGCGGTTGGGCGGCGGTCCTGGAAACAAGGGCTTCACAGACACAGACAGAAACAAATAAGAGGAACCATGAGAGGAAATGGAATTATTTCCTTGTTATTGTTCCTGAACGTAGAGGTGAGTATTCTGACGAGGATGGACAGTCTGACCCCACCCACCCCCATCATGGACTGTTCTCTCTGTTGGCGTCCGGTAGGAGGCTGCGCTGCATCCCGCTGTAGAACGGCCAGGTTCAGTAACAGCTTCTACCCCCGAGCCATCAGAGTCTTAAGCTGTACTTGGCATGACGTGCAATGTTTACACTGTTTATAGTACTGTTTACACTGATGTGCAGTATTTTCACTGTTCATAGTACTGTTTACACTGATATGTAATATTTGCACTGTTTATAGTACTGTTTGCACTGATGTCCAATATTCTCACTGTTTACATTGTTACAGTCCATCTTATGTATTTATTTTATCTTTTTTATTTATAGTAACTGGCTGAATTTTTTTGTTGTTGTCACCTTGCACTGCAGACACTTATGGCTTTGGATTCGCTTCAGCAATCTTGCACTTTTGTATTTTCCATGTTTATTTGGGTTATCTTGCTTATTTCCATGTTTATTTGGGTGTGTAATGACAATAAAGGAAGTCTAAGTCTAAGTCTAGTCTGCAGTCGTAGGTACCAGCTCAGTTTGGGTTTTGCTTAATAATTTGATTATGATGTGATCAATACGAATCCCATCTCTTATCGACTTGCGCTGTAACGCCGGCTTCCTCCGTACCTTCTCTTCGTTCGTTGTGGGCGGAGGGCTGTCAAGGGTGATGAGCTTCTTCAACTCTTCTTCCAGGCTGGACTTGGGGGCCTGCCGGTGGGGGGACTGAGCGCCCCGCAGGTGGGCCCTGAGCTGTGGCTGACCCCCCAGGAGACCGTCACTCTGATGCCGTCTGGAGACAGAAGGAAGGGAATCATTTTCTAGATAGATATACTGTATACGATGGAGAAAAAAAAAGAGTTTAAAGACACCCTGTACTTTAGTGAAGTACTGCATTAAGAATCGTTATTAAGTCAATGAACTCCATTATCTTTTAAACACATGTACTCCCTTGTACTCGAGGCCAAAGTTGGATATTTCAGCAACATGGATGACTGGTTTTTCTTTTTTTAAACGCACAAGAAAATATTTGTATTTGTTTGTGTCTGCCTGATTCAGCCGCACCTTATCAGCAACTACTGCATTTCATGATACAGTGTATTACTGTTCTGTAAAATTTTAAGGATGCCCCCCCCCCAAAAAAAATAGTGTATTTGATGTAGGTCATGTAGTTTCAGATAATGATGAATGTATCATGATGTAGCGAAATGCTAGTAATTGGCCAAGCACAAATATAACTTAGCAGACTATATACATATGTGTGTGTGTGTGTGTGTGTGTGCCAATGGAAAGACCGGTAACAATAACGAAATAAATTACTGTGAAATCATAAATTATTGTTAATGAACATTTCATTGTAAAATCAGCTGCTGATATTATCACATATGTATGAGTGAAAAACAAAGAGAATTTATGAAAAATTCCTCGTGGTGGGATGGATATCCATCTATCTACCTACCTACCTCTGCCTCTCTCCCTTTCCTACAAGAAAATCTCCAAACTCAGCTCTACCACAGGGCGGCAGTGTTGTCCACGTATGAAAAAAAACTATTTCCAGAGCAGGGTCTGAGACAAAATATGTAAATTCTTTCCCTCGGTCTTGTCAACATCAACGCCACTGACAGCAGGATGCGGTGTCACGCAGAGTTAAACGTCCTCTCGCAACATCCAGCTCTGTGTGAGACGCTCATAAACATTAACAGATGCTTTGAAGGAGTCGTTCCCATCATACTTGCGAGTGCTGCCAAAGTCCACAGAGTTGACGGTTCCGCCAGGTTTCCTCCAGCCAATCAGGTACTTGGACGTCGCTCCTTGCCGAGGATAGAAACTCTTGGGCCCTGGAGACTGGGAGTTGTGGGAGGTGGGAGACGTAGCCGCGGCCTCCTCCTGGGGGGACAGGGGGCTGCAACCTTGGCCCATCGGACTCCCCGAGTGGCCCGAACTCAGCGTGCTTCAAACAAAAAGCAGAAAGAGTGATAAGTCAGTGGGTACGGAAGGTGTAGGGACGACGCATGGACTTAGATATTCATGTCCTGCCGCAAAGAAACACAAAGCAAGCTGCAGATGAACACAACTGAACGCCTGTGTTAGAAGCTGCCCAGAGAAACAGTCCAAACTCCCAATAAGAGCCCGCCTCTTCCATCTCTCACTGTCTCTGCGGATGAAATCAACTGAAGAATTTATAAATATGAAACAGGACACTGTCTCTTTGCAGGTATTTCTGTTACCTTCAAATAGCATGTTCAATAGTTCGACATAGAAGCTTGAACGTTTAAACCCTAAGTTTTTGTGTGTGTGTGTGTGTGTGTGTGTGTGTGTGTGTGTGTGTGTGTGTGTGTGTGTTGGTGTGCATATGCATGTGCGCTATAAAACAAAGCTGTCAATGTACAGTCTGCTGGAGCCGAGTTATTTCTGGCTGAGTGAAGAAGAGAGGGAGTCGAGCTGTAGTTCATTCAAAGGAAGTGGGTATTGGGGGG
>JAPTHA010003817.1:0-10468 GCA_029814585.1 Gymnapogon annona | reverse complement strand
CGCCAATGCTCTGAACTGCTCTGTAAATCAAAGTCATAGCCCAACTAACCTGCACTGAGGCATCATGGGAGGTCATATGTTAAGTCGTTCGAACGAGAAGACGAAGTCGTTCGAACAACTTTTTTTTTTTTTTTTTACTCCGTGGCAGTTCTGCGCTTCCGTAAGTGGCTATGAGAGTGAGTGATGTTTTTTTCTTTTTATCAACTCACACCAGTCTGGGCCGTTCTTGTCTGAGCTCATTTTCACCTGGAGAAATGCCCCTTGACGCATACTTTCTCTTTTTTAGACCTTCATAAAACCTTGTGTGTAAAAAATCAATTTCAAAGGCACTGGAATGACCTTGTGTTCTCCATTTTGATGCTTGGTTGCCATGTGATTGGCCTGTTTTATTGGTGTTAATGTGTGGGTGAACAGATGTACGTAATAAAGTAGCCAGTAAGTATCAACTTCACCTTAGCACAGACCAGTCTTACATATTAAACCCTTAACAAATGTCCCATAAAAGTTATTGCTCACAACACAAATGTGACTGGTACTCCTATACAGTTTGAATCTGGGGGGGGGGGGGTTGTTTTTGTGTACATACCAATCAGTATTGCTAATGCTAACTCATCAAACCCTTGTATGGGCTGTATCACAGGGTTGGAACTAGCGATGAATTGAGTATAAACCTAATTAACTTTCACTGATATTAAATGTGCATTAATCCAACAGCCCTGAACAAATGAGCAATTTAATCCATTTGGAGTAACTGCCGCCTATAACAGCAGCTCCATAACTTTTTTCCCTACTTTTAAGTTTTTCTGCCCGACTCTTGTGGTCGTGTTAAATGGACTTCTGTACAACACGGACATGTGCCATTTTTTGTGCCATTTTGTGCCACGTTTTTGTGAGATAGTGGCTGGTATTTTGCTACATTCATGAATCCCGGACCTCAATCCAACGTGGGATGATGATCCAGTGTGTGTCTAGAGCTGTGATGATCAACAGCGGTGTACACCCGCGTGTCTATGGCATCAGGCAGCGGGTGCAGTGCTGGCGTTGTGTGTACCGGGAGGTGGATTGATGTGATGGTACAATTGGCGTACAACCTCCATCGGTCTCCATCGGTTCGTGTGTCTAACGGTCGTCTCAACCATCGTGATGGAGGCTTACGACTATGGAACTGCCCCCGGGTGTGGTAGTTGTACTAGCTGTGCTGGCTCATTGAACTACACTGGACTCTTTCATTTTTTGGTTGGTTATGCACTGGGGAGAGCGGACCGAAGAAGGAGGAAAGGAGGGGGGGACTGGAGAGTAAGTGAGTGATCTGGGGATGTGAACTGGGTTCAACTGTTAGCAGTTAGCAGCTGTGAGCACTATGTTAACAGTGGCTGCGGTTTTTTTCACTGCCATTTTTCTCCGAAGGACGCATTAATGGCCCCTCGTTATCTTTATCATCTCTGGGACTTCAATCATGTCTATGTGGTCCATGTTGTGCATGAATTAAATATGTTGTGCATCTGTTCTTTTCTGCTCTTTTTTTCTACTCTTTGTATTATGCTGCTGTGTATGAAATTTCCCCTCATGGGACTAATAAAGGTATTCAATTCAATTCAATTAAAGTCTCAATGTGTAGTCTAGTCTTAAATACGGCATATGTTATATTTAAATTTACTTCAGCCAATTTAGATAATACTTGATCTGGACTTAGTTAATTATAGGACACTTAGGACACTGAATTATACAAATTGAATTAAATAGTTCTACATTTTTTGTTTATTTTGACTCATCATTCCCCCTGGGGTGATGATGTGAAGAGAAAACAAAATTGCTAATGTTTCAATTATAACTCAATTAAATAACAAATGACAGTTTGGGGTTTGAAGGACATTTAGGAGAGGTTAGTCATTAGCTTTACACAAATATAAGAGAAAGGAGGTGTGGACACTGCATCTGTGGGATGAAACAATAAAACATGGCAACGTCAGTGACAGCCTACAGGATGGAAAGACAGCCCTGGGAAGAACAAATATTATACCTGATAAGCAGAAGTAATGTTGTACGCAGAGACTGAATCCTCCCACTTAGGTGTTGTCCATTTCACTGAGTCATCAGAATACCAAACGCAGGCGGGAGAGAAATGTGTGTGTGTGTGTGCGCGTGTGTGTGTGTGTGTGTGTGTGTGACAGGCGAAAATGTCACTTTGCTGGCGCGCGGCCACGCTTGTCCAACATGCGTCAGCGAGTAAATAGAGCTATAAAAGTGGTGATGAAATGCATTTTATAAAATATATCAGACATAAATCAAATCTTCTGTATTCAGATAGATAGATAGATAGATAGATAGGTTGCAGTGCAGCAATAGTATGTGATGTAGTAAAAGGACAAAAAAAATTAACACAAGTATAATAAATTACAAGTAAGTATTCACAGAATTGGGTAAGAAAAGTGATCATTTAACTGTGATGTGCAATAATGAACTGTCACATACATGCCAAATTATATCAGCTAAACAAGACGTGTGATGCCAAGGAGTAGTGAGTCCAATAAGAGGGCAAGGATTCAGAATCTTTAAGGTTTTTACACAAATATCCGTTCTGTTCCTTTCTGTCCCTGCGTGGTAATAAATTCCACTTTCAGAAAAAGTCTGTGCATTAAATTCAGCCGTATGTGAGCTGACACGACAACTGTAAGACTGGTTTACATTCCCTCTGCAGCGCAAAAATCTTTTAGAGTAACATCCCCTGAGCTGTGGTCTAACGGAATCTGAAATCCCACTGACTGAGTCATGTGGGAGGAAAGGTTCACCACTAGGGCAGCGAGTGAAAAGTTCACCCTCACTTACATCAACCTCACACCTAAGTTGAACAAATGTGTGATCAGCAGCCAAGTGGTCCATGTTGTGCAGTTTGTACGGTATAAACCTGGTGCAGAGAAAACTGCTATAAGGCCTAGAGACTAGTGTCCCAGAGACTTTCAAAGGCACCATGGGTCTGGACCTCAAGGTTCAGCCGGAGGCTGGGGTTAATTGGTATTTTGGTGCCACTAAGGAAAACAGACTGTGTAAAAGAAAAGCCACTGAAAAGACACGCATGGTTTACAGATAATTATTTCACAGTGTTTAATTTTGTCCTATCCATGTTTTTTTTTTTTAACTTTTTTATTTTTAGAGTATTTGGTACGTGTCAATCAAACAAACACATACGGTCTGAACAAAAACTGTTTTACTGCTTATTATGCTCAGAATTAATTAAATATTATAATATAGGGCCTACCCCTATTTTAAACATGGATTTATTTATTACATTAGATAAAAACAAATCTAATCAACAACAATGCAGAAATTTAAGGGAAAATCATTTGTTTCCAGTGTCTCAACATTGTCCTTTTGTTGTGGTTTGTATTGTTTCTGAAATAAAGGTGTCTTGATTTTGCAAACACCTGTTAAATAATCAACCGTATAAATTGCTCTAAACCATAAAGTAATCCAGGGTGGATTACATGATGTGTTTGTGTTATATTAAAATTTGACCTTTTCTGTCAAACCAGCTCCACCCATGCTGTGGCCGATGTCATAGCCAGCCTATGCTGGGGCTGGGCCACACCCTCTCCCTCAAGGGACTAGAAACTAATCTTCAACACCTGGGCCACGCTGCTCAGCTGGGGCTGATTGCCCAGCTATTTGAGAAGCTCATTGCCAGCCAGCAGCATGGCCTCATAAACATCTTCAACCTGCAATAACCTGGACAGTCTTTATTTCATGTGGACTCTGATTTGGACTCTGGTCTCCTGTCTTTTCCTTTTTTGATATGGACTCTTGTTTTGTTCAAAAAGGTTTGGCTTTTCATGTGTAGTGTGTTTGGTTTCTGGTCTGTGTTAAGTAGTGTGAATATTTGGTATGCTATTGGCTGTGGTTTCCCTTCAATCTCATGCAATTGAGCTTCTCCCTTTCCCCAACCATGACGGCCGATTCCTCTCCCTCAACAGACATGACCTAATGTACTGTATAATAACGTTCTTCGCTGCTCATTCCATCCGCCATAACCTGCTACTTAACCACATGGACTCTGATCTGGACACTTTTTATTGACTTTATGAATCTGGACTGTGACTACAATGCATTAAGTTTTTGTTTCATGTTTAGGTTCTCATCTTTTTGTGCCTTGTTTCATGGGTATTCTAGCTTTTCTGGTTCTGTGTGTTAATGATGTATTTTAGTTATTGAATGTTTAACCTTCCCCTTCAAACCCACTGCATTGGAGTCTCATTACAAACCGATGTAAACTCATCAGTAATAAAAGGAAAAAGAAACCATCTGTGAATCCAAACAATGGCCACTGATAAAATAGATTAGGATACAAACCAAAATAAGAGAACGCTAGTTTGTGTACGATTTCTTGTACAAATCCATCTGTTATTAAAGGACGAGGACCATAAAATAAACTCTAGAGGAGGGAGAGTGTCCACAGCGAAGAACACACACATCCACACTATTCAACCTTCACCTGCAGTGATGACATATAAGGACTGTGATACCGAAACAGAGTAATAGAGGAAACACACCTTTACCCCACCTCGTTTTTGTCCCTTAGTTTATAAATGGACGCCAAATATTTCTAGTTTGCCCTTGAGTTTATGCCTCGTCGTTTCCAAAGGTAGAGGCAAAGACAAACCGTTGTCGTTGGTCAACCAGTTCACTTTGACATTGATATGACTTTTCTAACTTCTTATTACTGAATAAAATACATTTTACTTTACTAATATCCACATTTCCTACTATGTGTTTTTTTTGTCCCGGCTGGATAGCTCTGTTGGTAAGGCAACGGGCCGGTGCATAGGGAACCTGGGTTCAATTCCTGGGAAGAGCATCCAGTGGGTTGCGTCAGGAAGGGCATCCAACGTAAAAACTCCTGCAAAAATCAAGTATGCAAACTGGATTTGCTGTGGCGACCCCAGAAGGGAAAAAGCCGAAAGAAATCATCAACAATGTGTTTTTTGTACGCTAATTTCTTATGTATATTACGTTTACTCTTGTACTCTACAATTTCCCAGTGATCAGTAAAGTCTGTCTGTCTATCTGTATCTATATTTATCAATAGTAAAATACATCTCTATAAGTATCTGTAGAGAATTGTCCCTCCATTGTGGCCTGTAAATGATAAGCGTCAACATCAGAAAATGTCAGGGTAAGTAATTTTGATTTACTAGTATCCTTATTACACTTAACCACAGAATCCTATAACAATATGAAACCACACATTATATATCAAACACAAAAACAAGCTACACAAGAAGCCCTCTTGACTCATATATTTATTCATCTCACTGTAATGCATCAACGGGTGTATTTAACCATTACCCTACAACACCGTTCGCTTACTTTTACTTTAACTTAAACTTTTACTTTAACATAGAACCAGTATTTAATGGTAATTACATGGTGAGATACTACTGCATTGCAGAGGTTTCCTAATAGGAAAAACTCATTTGCATGGGGGTGTTATCTCCTGTATTATCTCCTGTACTTCTGAATAATAACAATAGATTGTTAGTAAGTATGTGAAACTAAAACATGCTCAAAATATCGCTCCAATGGCATATTCCCAGAATTTTTTTTTAAAGAATATAACTACTATAATTTCATCCTTGATTAATACATTTTTTATGAACAGACGCCTTGTTCACAATGAGTCGTTGAAAATATTTTAACACTATAAACAAAAATAGGTTTTATAGCACAAAAATGAGCAGTTATATTTTAACATAGAATGCATTTCGCAATTATTAGTTATTGTTTATCCCAAAAGTTGTTAATTACAAATATAAGACTGTGCCAACCCTTCTATCTACTGTCTCTGTACATAAAGATGGGACTTAAATATGCATCTGCTTCACATCTTATTGGTCTGATGTGTATAATCTGTACACACCGATGCTGTCACGTCATGTCTAATGCACTACTCCGGTCTAATTATCTCTCATCCATCTTTTATACGACTCCACAGTGTACATATAATAAAAAACAAACAAAAAAAACAGAGCTAACAGACTTTAAGTACAAAAACTGACACAGATTGGAAATAACAGCCACGGTACAAATTTGCAAAAATTGTTTATGCCTCTACTGTGCTTTTCTAACAGCTGCAGCGATAAATGAACTGTTAGCCATCCAAGATGAATGGCTGCTTTTCCCAGATGGGGTGTGGGATCCATAGCAACAGCTCTAACACCTTTTTTTGTTTGTTTATTTTTTTGGGTATGTGCTCATCTGGGCTCTATCTTCCTGCCACTATCCTGTCAGCAGCATTGGACAAAATGTTTGCTATCCCACAACGCTGCAGCAAACGGACCATTCAATGAGTCTCCCTTTGATTCATTTCCATTTTAATTGGTGTATTTTTTAAAAATAACTTTTTACTTTTTATCAAAAATTCAAAAATTCTTCTTTTACATTTTTATTTACATATTTTTATTCACAAATTTACATTCAAAAGCCAAAACTGATGTGCCAATATTTATAATTTGTGATACAAAAATCCATAGGTATTCTTTATGTATGTATTTCTTGTAAAAATGCTGTTGATAGTACGTGTAGAATATTAGGAATGTCTCACAATCTGCCATGAGAAAAAAAAAAAAACTTTAACCACAGTTTTTGATCCAATATTCTGGGTTTCGAATACCACTGCATACCTACAAAGCATCATTTCATGATTCACTCGAGACTCCTTTGCAGCCATTGGTTTGTGACATAACTTCAGAAGTTCTGTTCAGCAGTAAAACATGATGTTATCAACAGATTAGTCATTAAATAAATCATAGTAAATTCTGCTTACTTCATCCAGAATTTCCATTGGAGTAGACAAAGATTAAATGAATGATATATATATACACTACACACACACACACACACACACATATATATATATATATATGTAACAGTGGTGGACCCACAAGGCCGCATGATCTTCCCCATGGTCTATAGTCTTCATTTCATAGCTTCCCTAAATTGGTTGCTCAGCTTCCAGCCCTAGATGGAGATTTGGAGGGCGGGGTTTATGTTCAAGTTTTTATCCAATCATTATTTACTATCGTGTTGCCAGGGTCCAAAATCTACCTCTAGGCCTTCAGAAGCAACATTGCTGGCGCATGGTAGGTTAAAGTGAATGAGAACGGACCTGCGGCGGTAACCAATCAACATCAAGTTTGGCTTCACTGGGGCCAGCTAGCAGGCCTACAGCGTCAGCGCATGCACGTCTGTTGATTGGATACATGATAGAGGGAGGTGGAGCTATGCAAAGCTGCGCAGAACAGAGCTGAGCAGACACGTCAATGTGATAAAGAGGAAATAAGGAAATGGATGATTTGCATAGCATGACAAGTTGTTTTAGTTTTGTCAACCCACAATGGCTGAAGGAGGCAAAGATATCATTTGGTCACAGATTTAGTTACAACACCATTCTCAAGAAAAACATTTCAAGAAAAGCTAGACACTGTAAAGAGAGGCCGGCCGACCGTGTCACTCAGCAGGAAAAAGGATTTATCAAACAATTTCAAGTTGAACTACGAACGGTACACCAGGGTGGCAGGCTCCAAAAAGTAAGTTAATATTATTATTAAAAATATATTATTAACAAATATGAATAGTAAGGTATTGTGGGTAGATTGCATGGCACCGGACTGCACCCAGGTGTGTACACTGGCGGCGGGGTGCGTGCCGGCGGACACCGGGTCCTTCTCTGTTATTGGTCGACTGAGTAGACTAATATAACTCTGTCGTACTTGACTTTATGTCCAGGTTTTGCAGTTGTATGTGTTTTGGTCTAAATGCATCATGTGTAGAGGCCTGGATCAGAATGATGGTTTTAAGATGTGGATTAAGTCAGGGAGGGCATCAGTGCAGGCCCAGGTCTGAAATGCATGGCCCGCCAGTGTATATATATATATGTGTGTGTGTGTGTGTATAAAAGCAGGCTGGTGCATAGAGGACCCAGGTTCGATTCCAGGGGTGAGCATCCAGTGGGAGGTGTCAGGAAGGGCATCCGATGTAAGAACTCCTGCCAAATCAAATATGCAAATTGGATTCGCTATGGCGACCCTGGAAGGGAAATAGCTGAAAGAAATCATCATCATCATACACTATATATACTGCATGTATGTGGTATAGTTATGTATGGAGTGGACAGACAAGTCACACAAAATAAATAATGCATACAATACTAAATAATACTGAAATATTTACAACAGAGCAGAAAAAGAGAGGCAAGAAATATATCCCAGTGTCCTCGGAGATTTACTTAAGTGGAAAAGTGAATTAAGCCTGACTTCGAGCCCAAGATCAAGACCTTAAAGACTCCAGGTGATTGTGTTTCTGCAAGACGGCCCGCGTACTGACTGCAGATCAGTCACAACCCAGTGGGATTGATGGAAGAGTGTAAGGGGAAATGAGTGGAAGCAGGGTGGAGACGGATCGATGGTTAGTCGACCCTAATAAATAGATCACGAGGTGACCTGTGAGCATGAATACCTTCAGAAAGAAGGGATCCTTTACTTTCTTTGTTGCCAAAGTCCAATATTAGTGCCACTGCTTTGTTATGTCTTGAGTCCATGACTGTTACGTAGAGAAACATAGACTTACACTGAACTTGCAATCCGACTATATGTGACAAGCCGAATTCTTAAGCAGCAATGTGCGTAAGAAATGTATGTTTTATATTATAATTACACAAAATCTGCTTATTTTCAATCATTTGAGTGATTACCTGACAGGTTAGGCTTATGAGTCAGTAAAGGGAACTTTTTATTTGAGCCTCAACCTTACTGGAATTTTATGTGACACCACTGTTTACTCTTTTCACGCCATTACCTTTTCCCTATTGTTCCGACTTTGATGGGAGAGGTAAGCTATGTTGTCAGGGGTTTGTTTTAACTTGTTAACATGTAGGGACGTGTCTATCTAGCTAACGTGTAGGGATGTCATATATGTTGGAAACCGAGGTCTATGTTTTACGTCGTCTCCTCGGGTATGATATGTTCTGTTTTAAGTCTTTAATTTTCTGCCCTATTGTTCGGACTTCAATGGGAGAGACTCCATATGAAAAATAAAAGGAAACTGCCTCCCACAAAAGCCCTTTTAATGAAGGACACAACGCAGAGATGAACTATGCACTAGGTGCACATACGACCGGTTACATATATTATACCATTTGTCATTATTGTTTTATATCCCAGACGTCTGGTAGAAAAGAAACACCAGAATTCAAAGTGTCCAAATACTTTTGTCCACATCATGAAAGTGTCAAATACAAGAAAATACAACGGAGTAGCTAATCGTTAATGGTTCCAATCTGACTTTGTGGAAACATGAACACATTTGTCAGTGGATTCTTTTTCAGATCAGTACATGCTTAATATATATATTATATTATATATCATTTTTTTTCTTTCCACTTTCCATCAATCACACTTTCTGTTCTCTCCCGCAGCAGCAACCATTTGAGTATCAGCTGAACGCAACTTTCAATAAGACAGAGGTTAACAGCACTCTGCTACCGACCCCTCACCCCCACCTCACTCCCCTCACATAATAGATCATTAATTTCGCAAACGACAAGCACATCGTTTAAAGGACGGAGGACAAATATGACACAACAATGGTTTACATCTTTAGCTCCGCCCCCCCAAAAAACTCAACGTACCTGCTAAAGGGAACTCGTTTAAGTGTGTGTGTGTGTGTGTGTGTGTGTGTGAGCAGGTCTTTTCTGTTTCTCTGTGTTAAGCTAAGTGACAAGTGAAATACACACCTTGGGGCATGTGCTCCAGCCAATCCCTATCTGCTGGGCTCCTGAGACTGTGCGTTAACCATTACCGCGCAGCAGCAGCAGCATAACTTCATTAAAGTTTCATTATATCCAGACAGGAGCTGGAAGCTGCCTGCCTTCACGCCACCGCTGACTGAAAGTGCAAATGTTCTTCCTTCTGAGTCACTCTCCTTTTGTAAGACTTTTTTTTTTCTTTTTCTTCATGTTTTTTTTTGTCCTCTATGGTCAATTTAAGCTGTTAAATAATAAGTAGGTCTCCAGAGCTTCTCCTATAAAGCTTTTGTTGAGCAGACTGACTCACTCACTTGGACCTGTCTCTTCTTATTCATTCTTTCTTTCTTTCTTTCTTTCTTTCTTTCTTTCTTTCTTTCTTTTTCCTTCATTGAGTGATGCAACAGTAAACAACAGACAGGTGAAGGACAACAAACTTACATTATAGATGACAAGACGACAACAGAGAATGATAACGTTTAAACAATTTGAAGGCTTTTGTGTAGGTGTGTGTGTGCATATGTACATACATTCAAAATAGGTGACCATATAGTTTGTCAAATGATCAAATCAATGTATTTGTGTAACGCCAAATCATAATCAAATCAATCAATCAAATTTTATTTATATAGCCCTTAATCACTCGACAGGTCTCAAAGGGCTTCACACAATACT
>JAPTHA010003694.1:0-10476 GCA_029814585.1 Gymnapogon annona | reverse complement strand
TTACAATATGCTGTCTCACAGACGGTTTGTTGTGACCTAACACACACACACACACACACACACACACACACACACACACACACACACACACACCCTGACTATGAAATCGTATTGTATCTACCAGGTGAGCACAGTCCCATGGGATGTCACTTCATGTCTCTTGAGAATTTCCTGGTTTCATTTGTGGGAGAGGTTGTTGTGGTTGTATTTTTTTGTCAGTTCAGCTTGCCAAGTGACTGGAAGTGTCTGAGAGCCAACACCAGAGAATTGTCCAGATTACACATCAGGCAAGCCTTCAAGTAGTGACACGCATTCAGTATGTTCTCTTGTTCGTTTTACCAGGTGATCCTACTATTCCCTGGAACCATTGGTTACAGTCCTTAGTCACATTTTTGCTAGCAGTCAGAGTGATGTATGTGAGTGCATTCCGCAAAGAAGCTGTGCTGCTGCACTGTTAGGGAGCTGAAGGGCAATGTGTATGAAGGAATTCCTGAGTCGGACACTCCAATTTCATATGACGAGGCTGTATAGCTATTGAACGCCCATTTTGCATCTCTGCAAATTGTTCTCCTGCACTGGTTTCTGGGCTCTGTGGATCTGTGTTGACCTCTGTACGGTGAACAAGGAAGGTCTTACCAGACAGTAGGGTGACCAGATCCCTATAAAACCAATTGTGGGCCAAAGAGCATATTTGTGTGGAACATGGTGTGACACCTTACTAAAGCTAACAGGCGGGTCAATGTCAATGGCCAACCTGTCTCCAACATGTTTTGCACAGTTGTGCACTACATGGGCTGTAAAGTTTGCCTTTATGATGCCACAATTATCTGCTTTCAGTTTCTGGAAAACAGAATTATTTTTGGCATAACTGACACTTGCATTATCAGTAGTGTGTGCTGAAATCATGTTGAGTTGCAGGTCATTTTCTTTTAACTTGTTCATAATCTGGTGGTGAACTGTAGTAGATGACTCATTGCTATCCTCATAAAAGTCAAGATCTTACTTTTTAAAGCCAATTCTGGCATCCAATATCTGACAGGCAGTGGGAAATGTTTGGTGGTGCTGTGGTTAGAGGTATCTGATGCCACTGAAATAAGTGGAGTGTGTGTCATTTTGTCACTTTGGAGTTTAACTATTGGTATTTTTAGGTCTCCACAGAGGCAGGTGCAAGCACATCTGTTACTATGGATGCTGCTTTTGGGCGACCACACAACAATTTTTTTGTAATCTGTAACCTGGAAAATTGACCAGCGCTAGTTTACTTCCAGAGTCTGCTGTGTGATATGACTGAGTGCTGCACAGTGTGATAAACGCTGGTTATTTCAGCTGCCGTTACCTTGTCTGTCTGGCAGTCACCTTTGGGTTTCAACAAAAATACGTCCATTGATCAACACATCTCCTTTTAGGCTTCACGTTTCTTGTGGGTCTTCCATGTACTGTGTTGCTTCATGGCGTATTCCCCACTGTGCAAAACGGAAAAAGGATGGTGGCAAACTTCACTGAAAACTCTCTCAGAATCGCTGTCACATCACCGGCTTCACCCAGTGATATGTAGTTTTCCAGTCTTTGTAGTAGCTGCATCTCCTCTTCTTTGTTGTACTTTCCATAATCTCAGCCAAAATACACAATTTAGTGTTTGTGTCTACTTTGCGATGTGTCGCAACTGGCGGCTGACAACAAGATGTGGATGCAAGACACTGAAAGGTTAATCTAATCATGAACGCACATCTGCACTGTCTGACAAACATAAAAAAAAAAAAGCAAGATTAAAAAAAAACAGCATCTGGGTATTTTGGATGAAAATGCTGTGCAGTTCCACACAAAGCAGGACATTTTTTCACCCTAGCTGACAGGTTCCCACTGCCCACATCAGAGGAGCTCACCACCCAGTTTCATGCACGATGTTCTCTAAGCTTGACCTCAGGCTGGAATATCTGCAGGTGCCCGTCACCCCAGCAGCAGACACCTCACAGCTCTTGCGATGCACACAGGTGTGTTTCATTACACATGCATGCCTTTTGGGCTTAGCTCCATTTCCCAGCTGCTTCCAGAAGGTCAATGGTGTCCATGGTGGCAGACATACCAGGCATGACGATATACCTCGAAGATGTAGTGGTTCATGATGGTCCCCTCAAGAGTGTATTGAAATGACAGAAACACAACCTGACGCTCAACGCCGGAAAATGTGCGTTCTGTCCTCCTGTTATTGAGTATGTGGGGTCCCATCTGTCGACGAATGGCATCACATCACTCCAATAAAATGTGGATGCTATTCTGCCCATCCTTCAGCACACTGCAGCTGCTCAGGTGGCTTCCCTTTGTTAATGACAGGATACTACCTGAGGTTCCTCCCACACTCCTGTTCCATCACTGCTTCTCTTCGTAGACTGCCGTGTAATGATGAGCCATGGGTGTAGCCCGACTAAGCAATGATACCTAGTGGGTGAGCGGGAGGCATTAGGCTGCATTGGGGCCTGTGAGAGTGACACCTATAGTATGCCTCTATGGTCGTGCCTTCACCCTTAGGACTCACCTTGATGACTCTACTCTGTACATCTCGCACAGGCCATCGACTACTGAGGCTGCACCGCTGGTTGGACCAGCTCTGGCAGTATAATTTTGACTTGAAGTTCAACTTTCCTGGTAGTTGCTTAAGACTTGCATTCAAAATGCCCTGCGCTTAAAGCAACTGGGTCGGGGACATCTCAGGTCATAATCAACTTCCTTGACTTTTCTCTGGCTGGGGCCTTCCAAATGTTATAACAACTGACAATTGCCCACAGTTTGTTTCTGTTGAGTTCACTACATACCTCAAACAAAAGGGAACCCGTCATGTCCGCACTGTCTTCTGTTATCCTCAAGCTAACTGTGGTGTTGAACGGTTCCACAAGTCTCTTGAGAACAGTACCCATGGTGCAGGGACTGTCCTCCATGCAGGCCATCCAACACACTCTGCTACATTACACGGCCATGCGACACTCTACAACAGGAGTCTCCCCACCCTCCCTTATGTTCGGCCTTGACCTCCATCTTCCCTTGGACCGGCTTAGCCCTAAGATGCCTCTGCAACCACCTCCTGGCTGCCTTCACACTGTCTTCAACCACACCCACAGAATCACCGGTAGAGACTGCTGCATCTTCACCACTGCCTGAACTGCTTCAGCCTCAGGTCTCTGTGACCAATTTGCACCTGTTCTCACCACTAACAGGACTTCAAGCCTACATTTCATGTCTGAAATCCCATTGGAGAAGGGTGGGGGGGGGTGTATGTATGATATACACAGTTCGTTGATGCTAAGATCATTTTGTTATGCCTTACAGTTGAGTTCTACTATGCCTGTGTTATGCCAGAGACAGGGCTTCGAATAAACGAATGAAGTTGACGTTATCCAGCATCGGTGTGATTTTATCATGTGAAAGAACACAACGTTTTCACTTGCAGAATATCCTTGTGGAAGTCTTCGGTTTAGTTCTGCAGCCAATTGGATTTGCCTGCTTCATTTCCTGATTTTCGCAGAGTTCTGCATCTTAACCTGCTCAACACTCTTCGATCTGCCTGCTCTTTCTGATAATCCTTGTTAATGACAGACATTCAGGCAGGAAATACACAGTTATCACTGATAACATTAACTATGGCTCTGTTCCAATTAGTTGCCGTGGGAGACCAGTGAAGCAGCGTGAAAAAGGTCCTGAAACTGGGGCATCTAAGTGGGATGCATTTTTAATTATGTCATTACACTTCTGTGTTTTTACCTCTGCCGTGACAAATACCTTCCCGCTCTACTAACCATTGGTTTGCCCATTTTCTGTTCCGTTGTTCAAGTTTCTTGGTTGTCTGTTCGACCTGTCTCTTGTTCATGCAGCAGTTGTTTTACTAAATACAGTATCTGTCTGTTTCTGGGTCAGAATTAAGTGTACATAATCTTCTGACTCAGGACTACCAAGAATTCATCCCATTCGTTTAAAGTCACAATGTTTTATAGTCAAAATTTGATGTTTTTTTTTATTTTGTAACAAAACCTAGAGCTATACTTTTCTTATTTTGAAATTTGAATGTAGATGCTTTAGACTTCCAAATAAATTACTCTACTACTAAAATAGCCTTTCAACAGTCATTCATTGATTCAAAAAAGGAAACTATAATGAATTGATGGTGCACAATATCAGGTTCTACACATTCAATATGAAGCCTCTACCTGTCAAAATAAGAGCTATGTAATATCACTGAAAACTGGAAAAACTCCTCTTCAGGTTTTTTCAAGCACATGTGAATTAGTGGACCAAAAATCTATTTTTTTAAAATTAGTTAATAGCCATTTAAGCAACAGATGGTCATCCCAGTCTAAGCTTGTGGACACCATGAATAAAACTGCACACATCAACTCCAAAGGCTTTAATCTCTCATAGAGGTGAACAGTAATGGCAAGTTGCACTTAAATGACCTTAATAATTTGCTGCTATGTATTCTTCATGTCAAAGGGATTTGTCCATAAAAGTCTACAAATATTAATTGTGTCTTTACTTTTTCATAGAGTTTTTCTGTAAACAGCATCAGCTGTTTTTAAGACACGTCACACGCGCCATCTGGTGACATCTCTGAAGAAGACGGAAGTACAACGTCGAAACATGTCAGGTAAAACAAACTTACCTTTGTGTCTGATATAAAAGAACCTAAAAAACTCTATGATTTGTCCATAAAGCTAGTCCAGAAAATTGGAGGGAAGGAAAAAATATAATATTACACAATATATTTGTTATATTTCTTAGCTATTTTCTATGCTTACAAATAAGAAATATTGAAAACTGAATAAAAAGTAATGAAATACAAACTAAAATTTGATATTTCTTTTAGAAGCATTTGTTATGTTTTGCAAAGGGGGTCCCCGGCCAAGGGTCAAAGGTGTTTGGGGGGCCTTGGCATGGAAAAGTTTGGGAACCCCTGTCCTAGGTGTCTTAAGTTATTTGTGCTTATCTCCTTCTGCTGTAGGTTAAACACTGATTTTTAGGTGTAGCCTCAGTAGACAACACAATAACACATCATTCATTCATCCATTCATCTTCCAAACCCGCTTTATCCTTTGCAGGGTCGCGGGGGTCACTGGAGCCTATCCCTGGACAAGTCGCCAGTTCATCACAGGGTCATCAGTCACACACATTCATACAAAGGTAAGGTGGGTGAAGTGTATTGCCCAAGGACACAACAGCACATGATCAGGAGAGAGCAGGAATTGAACCGCCAATCCTTCAGTTACCAGACGACCTGCCCTACCACCCAAGCCATGGCCGCCCCATAAAACATATTGTTTTATTTTTTTGTGATCTAAAATTGTGTCTCTGTGTGGATGAGAGGCCTAAACAGAAAGAGGAAAATGTTGATAAATATCCATAATGGGGAGGATAGATCTTCCAGCTGACATTCAATCATTTGAATAAAGCCTACTCTAAGGCTCCTCTGTATTCCATACAAAGCATCATTACACTACATCGTCTTAACAGCTGTGTTTCTATGACATGTTGGCCTTGAGTCGCAGCAGTTTTATACGTGTGAAAGTGTATAAACACCATGTCAGTTATGGCAAAGGACTAATTAATAGCAATATGCTTCCTTCAAACAGATCTTAGTGCATTGCAGAGTGATTGCAGTGGAGCTGACAGTTGCACATATGTTCGAAAAACTAGCTACACACTTCTTACTATGTTTAACAGCACAGTCTAAGCACTGTAACTCCAGCCGTGTCTGTCGAGGTGAAATCTGTTTGGGTTTTTTTCCTGACAAACAAGTGGATCATGAAAAAACAATCTAACTCAAACTTCTGCAGCTTCCCTCTCACATTGGTGGTGTTTAAAAGAGTATTCTAAATATTTAACCTAGAGTAGGATACATTTTAAAACCTATCACTACATCGGATTGGTTAAGAAGTTTGTACTAAAGTAGGTCTTGTAGGACCTAGGAGGTGTGAGGTCAACATGTCTCTGGATGTCTCATATGTTCATATATTTGTTGTTTTATTATTTTTGACTTGAGTGTGCTGTTCCCAACCCTGCTGTTGTGGTTGGGAGAGGTCGTCTTGTATTGTATGGATGTATTTGTAATGCTGTTAAAAAAAAATACATTTTTAATATGCCTTGAATAGAAAAATATCACAAAAGGACATCTGACACTAATAGATGAAAAACTATACAGTAAATGTCAATAGACAAAAATTGGATCTGTTCCAGGATGCAGGTATTGAGATCTTTGTGTTGAGTACAATGTGCTTAGTGTCAGTCCTATATTATAACACAATGTATGAGTGTATCTAACCAAGAATGATAAACATCTTCAGTCTGTGCATGGAATTATAATAAAGTGCCAGTGATTCTGACTCATCAGCCTAATTTATCCAAAATCTTACACGGCTTCCCTTGCATCATAAATCCTATGATAGGTGCTTGTTGAGGTTTTATACATTGTCCTGATGAGTGTGCAGTCCGTGGTGTGACTCTTCAGCCTGCTCTCATCACAACTTTACAAGCTCCTCCATCTGGCATGGACAACATTCAATGAACAGACCCCAGGTCTGAGAGAGAATACTAGCATTTGTTTCCAGCTCTATATTTGACAGCATTTGCTCAGCCTTGGATAATGCACTGTATTCGATCTGTTTGCAGTATACTGTTGGCATTGCAACTAAAGAGCCTGTGTGCAGAGATCTATTGGTAAGCAACCGATGTGGTATTTCCTTGAGTGAAATTCACTTAGCCATGTTGTCGGCTGAGCTTGTTTAACCACTTATGCTGCAGGATGAGCGCTAGCATGTCATCCACCATTGACCCATACATCATAACACAGTAGCACAAAGAAACCGTGGAAGGAATCTCAAGGGCTGAGTGGAAATACTGAGGGCAGTATTAATCACATCGCTCGTTCTCTATAAATGTTCAATTGAGCAGATAAACGGTAAATGGAGTGCATTTATATAGTGCTTTTGTCATGTCTGAACCCACAGTGGTGAGGACCCAAATGCAGAAGTGTAGTCAAGTTCAGTTTGTGCAAAGGTTTATCGTTTATTCGACGAAAGCGTGCATAGATAATGTGGTCATTCATGTTATACTCAGTGGCTCTTTAAATCCAAAAGGTGTAATCCAGGATCGGGGTCAGGTACGGTCCAAGTCCGATTCTGATAGCAACAATGGAGCAAGGTGAAGATACCGAATGAAGAAGGCAGAATCATGGCGGGGGGCAGCGCAGGGTCCGGGTTCCATGGCTGATAATCCACGAGGCAACAGTACTGATAAGGGAGCAGGCAGAGACAAAATCCAGAATCCAGGTGAGCGATCTAAATGGTCCAGAGAGGCAGTCGTAAAGAACTAAGGTACAGACAAGGGCGAGACGAAGATCAAAAGGTTCCAGAAACATGAGCAAAGGGTCAAGAGCCAGGCAGTCAAAAAAACAAGGTAAGTCCGGGTAAGTATTACTGTGAAAACAAATACAAACTGGCGACGATAGACAAGGAATCAGGGGTTTAAATACACACAGGGAGGGGAGAAGATGAGACACAGGTGAAACACATCAGGGCAGGGATGGACTGATTAATGAACACAGGTGGGAAAGCGGGAAAACAGGAAGTAAAGTCACCAGACGAGAAATGAGAGGAAATCTAACTAAATAAAACAGGAAGTGACTAGACAGAAAACTAATGTCAGGGAGCAGACATGACAGCTTTTCTACACATTTGTGCCCAAAGAAATTTACAATGGCCTCACATTCACCCATTTACCAACACATTCACATGCTGAAGGCCTGTCCCGCTTATACAACAAAAGACTTAGACATTAAACAGTCCTCTTCATGATACAGTAGATATTGAATTCTACTAGGAGAGCAATCAAGCAAATGGGAAGGTATGTAATTTGACACACTGCGAATGACAATGAACAGTTTTTTTGTTTGTTTTTTCTTGTCTCTGCACATACACGTTAATTTTTGGGTTATTACGCACACCACACATGAATAAGGATTTGAAAAACAGATTGTTTTATGCTCTTGTCTGTGCACAGAAACAAACAAAAAACGCAATATCAAAATATACTGACGAATGTGAGTAGAAAGGCACAAGCACAATGACAGCGATATGTTATGAATAAAAGATCAAACGCGGCTCTGAAACATATTATGCACTTTTTAGATGTGCGCAGATATGCACATGGAGGACCACCAGGTCACAGACAGAGTGTCACTGAAGCTCATTGAAAAGGAACTGGAGCAGTTTATACACGACAGCTGTACACTGTGCTGATTGAAAATGAGTCACATTGCTTTTTTTTTCCGTATTTGATTTTTTTCAATATTTGATATTTTTTTATTTTTCATTAGAAAACAACATTACATCACAGAACAACCATATTTGTTCACCACAAGGCCACCCCCCCACCCACATTAAGGCCAGAGGCCACAGTCAAAACAAAACCAAAACTAAACGGCACGACCTCACCCTATGGGATACACTCAAAGCTTATCTGCGTGGGCAAATCATAGCTTATTCTGTTCGAAAGAAACGCAAATCAACTCAGGAACTGAATGAACTAATTCATAAAATAGGAGAAATAGACAAACAATATGCCCAGAATAAATGTCCAAATTTATATAAAAAAAGAGTTGAGTTAAAAACAAGGTTTGACTTGCTCACCACTTACCGTGTTGAACAGCTGCTCCTAAGGAATAAAACGATGTTTTATACCTATGGAGATAAGTCTGACAAATTACTAGCCAATCAACTCAAGGGCTCTCGTTCAAAACAGGCTATTTCGAAAATACAACTGAGCAATGGTGAGATTACAACCGATCCCTTAAAAATTAACGCTACTTTCAGGGAGTTCTACTCAGAGCTCTATACTTCAGAGTCACACGCAACATCTAGTACAATTAGTGAGTTCCTCAATAAACTCAGTATTCCAAAGCTTTCGTCAGATGCCACCAAAAGATTGGAAGAGCCATTTACACATCTAGAAATAACTAAGGCCATAACTTCAATGCAGTCAAATAAGTGTCCAGGCCCAGACAAATTCCCGGCAGAATTCTTCAAGAAATTCTCCGGGGCACTTGCACCTTTTCTATGTGCTGTACTCTCAGAATCCTGTAGGTTGGGTCAACTACCTCAGTCTTTCACTGAGGCATATATTACACTAATTGCAAAGAAGGGAAGACATCCAACTATCTGTGCCTCATACAGGCCTATATCCCTCCTGAACACAGATGCAAAGATCCTGGCAAAGGTTTTGGCACACAGACTGGAAGACATTCTTCCTGCCATCATATCCAAGGACCAGACTGGTTTTATAAAAAATAGGCAGTCATTCTTTAACATCAGGCGGCTCTTTGACATTCTTTACACTGCTCAGGAGGACAGGCCAGAATGTGTTGTCTCCATTGATGCAGAGAAGGCGTTCGACCGCGTTGAATGCGCGTACCTATTCGCTGTACTGGACAAATTTGGTTTTGGACTTTCCTTCACATCATGGATCAAATTACTCTACTCTCAACCCACCGCCATGATTCGCACCAACTCCCAACGTTCAAAGCCTTTCAGCCTACACCGCGGTACCCGCCAAGGGTGCCCCCTAAGTCCTATGCTTTTTGATTTAGCTATAGAACCTCTTGCTATAGCCCTCCGCACTTGTAATGGTCTGTCTGGTATTTTGAGGGGACAGGTGGAGCACAGAGTATCCCTCTATGCTGATGACCTCCTGCTTTACATCTCTAACCCAACTGAATCACTCCCTACCGCTTTAACACTGTTAAGTAACTTTGGTAGTTTGTCAGGCTATAAATTGAATATTAGCAAGAGTGAGATATTCCCAATAAATGACAAAGCAAGGATCTTGGATTTTTCTAATTTAAACTTTAAGATAGAGTATACCAAATTTTCCTACCTTGGGGTTACAGTTACCAAAAAATACAAAGATTTATTCAAAGAAAACTTTGTTCCTCTCTTAAATCAGACCAAACAGCTGACTTCACAATGGTCACCTTTATCAATGTCCTTAGTGGGCCGGGCAAACTCTGTCAAAATGGTTATCCTTCCTAAATTTCTCTATCTTTTTCAAACATTACCAATTTTCATTCCTGGCACTTTCTTTCAACAACTCGATTCAGTCATATCCTCTTACTTGTGGTTAGGCAAGCGGCCACGCTTAAAAAAAGAACACCTACAAAAGCCCAGATTTAATGGGGGTCTTAATTTGCCTAACTTTCGATTTTACTACTGGGCAGCCCACTTGAGATGTCTTGTTCATTGGTCCTATTATTATGAACGGTCTGAGTGTCCTGACTAGGTTGTGTTGGAGCTTTCCTCACCCAACACTTACCCTCTAGCCTCTGTGGGCTCTGCTCTACCCTTAGCTTCCATTAGTCTGTTTCACAACCCTGTGGTTAAACACTCTTTGAAAATCTGGGGTCAATTTAGGAAACAGTTTGGCCTTACTGGCTTCTCAATT
>JAPTHA010003658.1:0-10481 GCA_029814585.1 Gymnapogon annona | reverse complement strand
GTGTGTGTGTGTGTGTGTGTGTGTGTGTGTGTGTGTGTGTGTGTGTGTGTGTGTGTGTGTGTGTGTGTGTGCGAGAGTGGGTGCGTGTGTGTGTGCACGTGTTGAAATCTGAGGTCAGTGATGTCATTTGTTTTCATCTCGTCTGCATATATATGTACACTGTGTATGTACAGTATATATATATATATATATACATATATATAAGCCACAGTTGGACCTTTTCCCTGTCTGTGTTGGACTTCCTGTCCATGCCTCGCTGCGTCTACTGGCATCTGTTCTGATGACTCAGGGTCCATCTGTGTAACTGTACTATACGTCACCACCAACAGTTCTGACTTCCAACGAGTCCCTGAACCATATCTTTTTGTCTCTCTGCTGTCTAATTAGAGCACGTCATGAATCCAAATGCGTTTAAGCTCATCCTCTTCACCACGTCAGCGTCCTCAGTCTCTCCAGTTTCCGTACAATTCAAAGGTCTGGAGTTACAGGATTTTCTAGAAAGTTCCTGAACACGGGAAACACGGTTTATTTATGGTTCCCCGTAAGACAAACTTACAGTTACATTCATACCCACACAGACACAAAAGCAGGGTCAGAGACAACAGACGACAGACAATTTTTAAAATAAAAAAAAAAGTGAAAGTTTTGAGAAATGGTTGGTCCATATGACAGATGTTCAACTGGAGACATAGGAAGAAGCGTTTGAAGAACTGTTTGTTTAACAGTTAAAACTTTTCTTTGAATAATTATAAAGGCATAAATACTCCTGTCTTTGTAACCACCACCCTGTTAAACAAAACATCAGATGGATGAAGGACCCACGAGCAGACTCGGAGGCGAAGACGGGTTCATTCTTTATTGACTATTAAAGAGGATCCTCATTGGACGTATACATGGACGACTGGAAACAGGTGAGGAGTTCCATTGAGGAGTTCAGGAAGAAGAACCAAGAAGAGGCGCAGGTCAGAGTGGAACAGTGGTCAGTGACAAGGAGAAGGTCAGTGAAATGGATGAACGAGTGGGCGTGGCACTAAATGAGTCCCTCACCAATAGTAATAGAAAGACTTTAGCTCCACCTGTTTTTCGTTTGACCCAGGAGGATAGCTGTTGCTAGCGATTCCATTGCTGCTCTGAAGTTACGAAAAACAGCTAACACAGGGAAGAAATGTGCAATGTCAAAAGTCTGTCATGGACCAGCACCTCTCAAGACTCGACTGGACAACAAACGAATAATATAGAATATAATACAAATGTGCAATATAGAATATCATACAAATGTGTAATATAGAATATAATACAAATGACTAATATAGAATATAATACAAATGAATAATATAGAATATGATACAAAATGAATTATAGAAAATAGAATACAAATGCTATGGAGTCCAAGACGATCTCCGTAAAGTGTTCAGCTCCATCTCTGTGCTGTCTGTATCAACAGCAGAGTGAATGTGGATTTAGCGTCATACATCCCATAATCACTCATGAACAACAGACTGAGCGTGTGCACACTCTACTGTCTTCTCTTCATCTGTTCATGGTCCAGATGTGTGTTCCTTCTCTTCTCCCAAATTCACACAGATGTTGATACGAGACACAGAACCGCTGCAGATAACGCACGGACGGGAAAGACCAAAAGACCACAGGAAGTATTTATTATTGTGTACTAATACATGTGGTTTGTAGATGTGTTGTATAAGCTGATGTATACTGTTGTATTATACAACAGAACTTATATTTATGACCTGATCACAGCCTATAGCTCTATATTCACCCTAACACACTCTCTCTACTGCAAGACGTGGAAATGGGCGTGGCCTGAGTTCTACCAATCAGCAAACAACCACGTCATATAGTTCCTGGAGAACCATGTAAAGACCCTGCCTCGGAGTAGGAACTAAGAAGGTTCTACTAACTATACGCTCATGATTTGTAGTTCCTATGCCATGGGAATGCACAAAAAAAGGTTATAAGAACTAAAAGGTTTCTTAGAACAAGAAATGGTACCTACAGTGGGAAAGCACCTAATGTTAAAGTGACTTCAGGAATGACAGGACACCAACGACAGAAAGAAAACACTTCTTCAGGTTTTTTTTTTCAATGTTTCTTAGAGCAAGTATGTTAAAGTCTGCAAAGTTTTTTGTTTAAAACCTTTTTTTTTTAATTCTGACCATTATGTGCATGTGTGCTGCTTTGGTCTCAGATTATACGATATTTTCTGTGTTAATTCTATTCTCTGTTTCCTGCTCATCAGTGTGTTTTTTTCTCTCAAAGGCACTGATATGTAGAAATAGACCTGTTGCATATTCTTCACGCACCGAGCATCTCGTTACAGAACAAAATCCAACTTGACTGTTTTGATTTGTCACACTGATAACACACAGTGCTCTTGGAAGTCATTTTTTTCTTTGATGTCATTTCCCTCAAATTGCAGCTGACGTGTCACTTTTATAAAGTGAGTGTGAAAATATGTAATGTCATAAGAGAATGAGGGCGATGTCATGAGGAAACCAAGTTACATCTGTAAAATATTGCTCTAATAGTCCGTAACAGGCTGAGGGTTTTTAACATAACAGCCCCCCCCCCCCCAAAAAAATCTATTCAATCTTCAATTCTGTTTTGAAACGTCAGCTACTAGAGAGCACCCTCTAGTGATTAATCTCTGAAAGATCTAATTCAGGGGTGTCAAACTCCTTTTAGTTCAGGGGCCAAAATCAGCTAGATTTGGTGTGAAGTGGGCGGGGCCAGTGCAATAATAATAGAGTTTACATATCAATAATGTCAACTCCAAACTGTCCTCATATGATGAAAATATGCACATCTGCAAGCTGTCCTTTAAAACAATGGATAACATTAACAACCTCAAAACGCTGAAGAATAATTATAGATGTACATTAAAATAGGCATAATTTTAACGATAGTTAACAATAGTCCGTTTATAATTTATACATATACATTCAAATAAGTGTCATTTCCACAATATTGTACCTCATTTTATCATTTATAGATGTACATTAAATAAGTGTAATTTTAACAATATTATACCTCAGTTTATCATTTATACACGTACATTAAAATAAGGGTAATTTTTACATTGGACTTCAGTTTATAATTTATAACATGTTCATTACAATTTACAGATCTACAAATACACAAAACATTTAGTAACAGGTAGAATACTGTCAAAATTACACTTCTCTTCAGACATTTCAGGCTGTTTATATTTGTTGAGGTTATTCATATTTTTGTGAAACGATACTTGTTTTAATGTAAATATAGGAAAATTACATGAAGAAATTTTCCATTTACACAGAGAAAAATTTGAAGTTGTATTTATATGCTATTGTGATATTTATTCCAGTCTGTGCGTGGAACCTGAACAATATTTTTTGTAAATATCTTAGGTGTAATTTTTGGATTTCAAAAATTCATCCCACATTCTGGATTGGAAACTTTGCTGGGCTGCATTTGGTCCCCGGGCCACATGTTTGACAACCTCGATCTAATTCTTCCACATGTAGCTCTGCAGACCATGGATGATCAACACACTGTTATTGTGTGTTTTACTCTGTAAAAAAAAAAAAGAACTAGAACAGTTTTTTCCTTTTGAAAGAACCTGTTATTATCTTGCAGGTGAACAACAATATGCAGTATATTAAAAACAATCAGTCAAACATGGTCACAGTGGTTGGATGCTTGAATGCAGTGGTAACGCTTGGCATGGTTTGGGTTACTGTGGGCTGCAGGGTGAGTAAGAGGAGAGTGATTAATCCTTTAGTCATACATTTGCGACAACACGCTAATTGCACACACACACACACATGCACACACACACACACTGGCTCATGCTGTGCAGATAGACAGTACGGACACACTTTAAATTCCCGTTCTTTCATTTACTTTGCTATATAAACAAATGACTGTGAATCACTATCAATTGTGTTCATTCAGATATAATTCTCATAAAACGTTCTCTTTTTTTTTACAATATGTAGAATGGTTTCAGTATTTTTTCCACAGACAACTACATAATAATGACTATTAGAAAGAAAAGAATGAATAAATAAATACGTTTAAAAAAAACAGGCTTCATCATTTCTCAGCAAATGTTCAACTTCATTCAGTTATTAAGTCAGAAATCTTTGCCAAATATATACCCTTGAAGTATCACAGGAAAGGGTTTTTTTTTTAAAAATCTGCTTACGTAAACATATTAACGCAGTTCAGTTTATTCATCTATCAGATTTATGGATTCTGATAGATGATAGATGATAGATAGATTCCGCAATAAATGAAAATGAAAAAGAAAAATCCTTCTCATCCACCTTTTTTAATAAACCTTTGGCCCTTATAGATAGTTTATAATTGGGCAGCAAATGCTTTGACTCTGGTCTTGTTTGTCCTCAAGTGTGCAGCACTTTTTTGTTTTTTTCCAAAGGGAACCATGGGGATATTTCCCAAAACTAACTAATAACATAGTACTGTTTACATTGATGTGCAGTATTTTCACTGTTTATAGTACTGTTTACATTGATGTGTGGTATTTTCACTGTTTATAGTACTGTTTACACTGATGTGCAATTTTAACACTGTTTTCAGTACTGTTTACATTGTTACATTGTTACAGTCCATATTATTTATTTCTAATTTATATTGACTGTTGAATTTTTGTTGTCACCTTGCACTGCAGCCACTTGTGGCTTTGGATTCACTTCAGCAATCTTGCACTTTTGTATTCCATATTTATATTGTGTTTCAGTTGCCAATCTATGACATTTCGTTACCAGATTCATTGTGTGTGTCTGTGTAATGACAATAAAGGAAGCCTAAGTCTAAGTCTAAAACACAAACTATGTACATTTGCACATCTTTTGGGTTGAAATTGCACATCTTTTGGGTTGAAAGCAAGACGTTTCTATAAAGATCCGTTCTCTATGTTTTGTCTGTTGTCCCTCTCAATAGATACTCAGGACAAATATAGTAAATTAGATGATTCAGAAAATCAGGTCGTCAGCAACTACAACTGTTTCGTCTGTTTTTCTCAAATACTGTAAGATTCTGTAATGCATTAATAGAGGACAGTGCAAATGCACTACAAATGCATTAGTAGAGGACAAAAAATAACCTTTATTTATTAATTATTTTTATTTTAATTACTATTCAGGCGTTTCTCCTTTTAGTTCCCGTTGTTTTTTTCATTGAAATTTTATTCTAGAAAGTAATAACCAACTTCCGTTTTTTTTCTTTCTCTTTATCCATTACTTTGAAAATTCTAACCCGGAAGTTCTATCTTGACCCGTCCTCTTCCTTTTACCAGCATTGACTCGTACAGGGTCCTATCCTGGTTCACTATGGCTCAGGCTGTGCAAAAACTCATCGCCAAAGTACCAACTTTAGTTGGCGGTAAGTTTATTCACCGTTGAACTCTGAATTATAACCAAGTAGTGCAGTAAAACTCGACTTTAGCTGAATAGTTTTATTTTGTTGTATGAGCTTGTGAGTCCCGAGGCACCTTCAATGTGACCTGTACGCATGCGCAACAGGTGTCATCGCGTCACAATCGGCCGCCGGCTGCACTTTCTTTTCAAGGTGACACTTTGGGATTTTTACGGCCTCTTTGCTTATTCTTGAATCGGTGTGTTTTGTTTGATTCGTAGCCGCTGTCACGTACTCCAAACCACGTTTGGCGACCTTCTGGTATTACGCCCGAGTGGAGCTGGTTCCTCCGTCACCTGCTGAGATCCCCAAAGCCATCGAGGCCGCGAAAGGCCTCATCAAGAGCTACCAGTCAGGACGAGTGGGACAGACCACTGTCAAGGTATGACACACACACACACACACACACACACACACACACACACACACACACACACTCCCTCCACTGGAAGTTATCTCATTATTGCAGAAATGTTGACATTACTGCAGGGGTGGGCAATTCCAATCCTGGAGGCCCAGTGTCCTGCATGTACATAAAAATAAGTGTAATTGTAACAATATTATATCACAGTTTGATATCAAGTCAAGTATATATGAAGTCAAAATATATATGTGTGTGTGTGTGTGTGTGTGTGTGTGTGTGTGCGTGCATTACATCTTACAGATTGCAGTGGATCTGCAAATACACCAGATATTTAGTAACAGGTGGATTACTATGAAAACTACACTGATTTCTCTTCAGACATTTCAGGTTGTTTCTATTTGTTCAGGTGACTTGTTTTTTTGTGAAATGATACTTTGTTTTTTAGTGTAAATAAGGAAAATGACAAGAAAATATTTACATTTCCATTGCAGCAATAAAATGAATAAGAAAATGATGTTATTATTGCAGAAGTGTTGACATTACTGTAGGAATGTTGACATTTACTGTGACATTATTTAAATTCAGGGGTGGGCAATTCCAAACCTGGTGGCCCAGTGTCCTGCATGTACATTAAGATAAGTGTAATTTTAATAATATTCTATCACAGTTTGATATCAAGTCAAGTATATATCAAGTCAAAATATATATGTGTGTGTGTGTGTGTGTGTGTGTGTGTGTGTGTGTGTGTGTGTGTGTGTGCATTACATCTTACAGATTGCAGTGGATCTGCAAATACACCAAATATTTAATAACAGATGGGTTACACAGAAAACTACACTGATTTCTCTTCAGACATTTCAGGTTGTTTCTATTTGTTCAGGTTACTTGTTTTTTTGTGAAATGATACTTTGTTTTTTTAGTGTAAATGAGGAAAATGACCAGAAAATATTTACATTTCCATTGCAGCAATAAAATGAATAAGAAAATGATGTTATTACTGCAGGAATGTTGACATTTACTGTGACATTATTTAAATTCAGGGGTGGGCAATTCCAAATCTGGAGGCCCAGTGTCCTGCATGTACATAAAATAAGTGTAATTTTAACAATATATCAGTTTAATATATATAAACATCTTACAGATTAAAGTGGATCTGCAAATACACCAAATATTTAGTAAATAGATTACTATGAAAACTACACTGATTTCTCTTCAGACATTTCAGGTTGTTTATATTTGTTCAGATTATTTTTGTCTTTTGTGATCTGATACTTTGTTTTTTAGTGTAAACAAGGAAAATGACGTCAAATATTTACGTTTCCACAGCGGCAATAAAATGAAAAAGAAAAATCCCTGACCTCCATCTTTGTGAGAAACCTTTGGCCTTTATAGTTTATAAATGGACTCCAAATGCTTTGACATTGGTCTTGTTTGTCCTGAAGTATGCAGCAAGTTTGTTTTTTTTTTGTTTTTTTTCCAAAGGGAACCATGGGGACATTAACATAAAACACAGACTATGGTCAACTGATACATTTCCACATCTTTTGACTAGAAAGCGACACATCTCTATAAAGATCTGTTCTGCACACTTTATCCTTTGTCCGTCTGAAATGTTGACATTGTGACGTTACTCAAAGCATTGCATTGGTGTAACGCAGGGGTGGACAATTCCAGTCCTGGAGGGCCAGTGTCCTGCATGCACATTAAAATAACTAATTGTAATAATACCCCAGTTTATAATGTATACATGTACATTACAACTTACAGATCACATTGGATCTACAAATACACAAAATGTTTAGTAACAGAATATTACAAAAACTATCAACACTGACTTCTCTTCAGACATTTCAGATTGTTTATATTTGTTCAGGTTATTTTTGTTTTATTGTGAAATGATACTTTGTTTTAGAGTATATACAGGAAAATTACATAAAAATCTTTCCTTAGCAGCAATAAAATGAAAAGGAAAAATCACTCACATCCATCTGTTGTGATAAACCTTGGGCCCTTGTAGTTTATAAATGAGCCCCAAATGCTTTGAAATTTATTTTGTTTGTCCTCAAGTGTGCAGTAGGTTTTTTTCCCAAAAGGAACATTTCCAGTAAACCTGTACATTTCCACGTCTTTTGGCTTGAAAGCATCCAGATAAAGATCTGTTCTGTATGCTTTATCCTTCTGAAATGTTGACATTACTGCAGACGTGTTGACATTTGTGACGTTACTGGTGTAACTCAGGGGTGGACAATTCCAGTCCTTAACGATTTAGGTATTTCACTCTTCTATCTCAACTGGACGCCATTACCAGGCTTCTGCGTGTTGATGTGCTGATTATTAACTGGATCAGGTGTGATGAAAGAGGTAAACGTCTAAAACCTGGAATTGGACACCCCTGGTGATGTCACAGCACATGCTTGGGTTTAAAGCTTTGTCGTTTTGTTTTTTTTTTGTAGGATGCAGCGAGGAATGCACTGGTGACCACCGAGGTGCTGATGTGGTTCTACATTGGAGAATGTATAGGCAAAGGGGGCCTGATTGGATATGATGTGTGATTTTTGAACCGGTCCATCTCCTTTTGCATCAATAAATCAACAGTCTTAACATTCTGAACTAATTTTTCAAATAAATAAAAATTAAATGTGTCTATTTTGAGAAATTAAATTTGTCTTGTATTTATTTAAGATATCAACTGGATAGCTCAGTTGGTAAGGCTCAGGCTGGTGCATAGGGGACCTGGGTTCGATTCCTGGGGTGAGCCTCCAGTGGGTTGTGTCAGGAAGGGCATCCAATGTAAAAACTTGCCAAATCAAACATGCAAATTGGATTTGCTGTGGTGACCCCGGAAGGGAAAAAAGCCCAAAGAAATCATTTATTTAAGATTTGTCTTTATTACAAAGCACACACATACATGTACACTTAAAAAACATAAGAGGAAAACATTTAAGAAAAATTTAAATGTCTATTTGGAGAAATGGCATTTGTATTGTATTTAAGATTTGTCTTTATATTACAATGCACACATGTACATTTTAAAAACATAATGGGAAAACATTTAAGAAATATTTCACTAACATTTCAGGCACAAATGTCCAAAAGTTAAATAAATAGAAGTATTTGGGCTGCATTAAACCTAGCGTTCATTGTTTTCTATGTAATTATGGACATCTCCTCTCGCTCTCGACTTTCTGACATTGTATGTAGAACATTTCCAAGGTATCGACAGAAAGCCGCTCTCACATCTTCTGGTTCCTCTTCCAGGTTGGACTGAATTAATGGGAGTCTGTTCAGATGAGTGGCTGCATAGAAAAAAAAAAAAACACAAGTGAGCTCAGAAACGGTAATCAGAATTCATTCAGTGGTTTCATTCACATGCAGTGTCATTACCTAGAGGCAGCTGGCTCACTTCATCTGCACTGCCGGGTTTGTGGTGAGCCATGAGCAGACACTGGCTCTCCTGCAAACCCTGAGACGAGATGAACATTGAATGCCAAGTCTCGATTTCTTTCAGGTGACTTGGAAGGTCCGGATTAAAAACGATCACCACTCCGCTGGCGTCCTTTGTAAACGCCGGCCAGCATGACTCAAATCTGCAGAAAAAGAAACTACTATAGATTTGAAGTTTTTTTTTTTTTTTTTTAAATCAATGTTTAAAATAGTCATTTTTTCGGGATACATGGATGGGATGGGAGTGTGAGTCAAAGGAGTTTCATCTCACTGTTACTTATATAGGTTCAATATATGTTACTGTGTATTTTATTCATTCATGTTCAATATAAATTAGTCCTTTTTCACGTTTTTTGTTGGGGCCATTCGTTTGTCCTTTTCTTTGTGATAGTGTATTCTAAATGGATTATTATTGTTGATAGTGGTGGAGGTAGTAATTTCAGGGAAGCGGGATAGACCTTTAACATAGTGCAGGGAGATGGGGTGGGATTTATTAAGTTTAGACTTCTGCGCGCTCCTTTTGAACATGTGTAAGCAAATTGTTCATTTTTTTTCCTTTCAATTTTATGTTCAAATATACCTAATAATAAAAAATAATAACGCTCGTTAATAAACTTATTGAACTCACTTGAAATCCCCAGAACAATCCCAAAGTTCAACTTCACATGTCTTGTTGTCACCACGGCCTTCAGCTTGGGATTCAAACTCCAGGATCCTTGAACAGTAGAGAACTATAGGATTTAGGTTTTGTAACTTAAATAAATGTCAGGTCTACCGTATGTCCACGATGGTGATATCAGATAGACACAGAGCAAGAACTAAATAGGAAGGAGATCTAGGAATCACCAACTTCTACATCAGTTGTATATTACTCCACAAAAATCGCATAAATAATAGTAATAATGTACCATCCCTGAGTTTTAGATGTGGTATGGGAGAAGGAACATTTCTCCACTCCACATGGCAGTGTTCCAAACTTCAGGGGTTTTGTCAGGGGAAAATGTGAAACTATATTTAATATCCACGGGGTTACATTCCCACTGGACCCTGAAGTCTGTCTACTAGGGCAGTGGTTTTCAAAGTGGGGGCCACCAGGGGGGCACTAGAGGGGCCTCAGAACATTGGAGGGAAGGAAAAAATATATTACACAAAATATGTTATATTTGTTAGCTATTTTCTGTGCTTACAAATAAGAAATATTGAAAACTGAATAAAAAGTAATGCAATACAAACT
>JAPTHA010003649.1:0-10481 GCA_029814585.1 Gymnapogon annona | reverse complement strand
ACTCCCTGAGTGTTTCCACCTGCCCTTTCCCCTGTGTATAAATAGTCTGCGTTCACTTCCACTTGTCGCTGGATTGTTGCATGTGTGTTTCTTTGGATCAACCGTGTCATCTTGCTGTTCCTGTCTCTCTGAGTAAGATAATTAGTGTTTAAATTTGAGTATTGTATTTCTAGTCTGGTGAATGAATATTTGTGTTGGTTTTGGTTTATTAGATTAATCCTCTTAGAGTGCTTTTTGTTTTTCTAGTTAAATTCTCATTTTTTCCTTGCAAGAGTGATTTTCTTTTTCCTTCATATATTTTGAGTTTCCCGTCGTGGGTTTTTGAATTTTTATCTTGTTATTAATCCCGTGTTTTTTGTTGGCATTTTCTGTTTAATACTTCAACCTAGCTTAAGGGAATTGATAATTAAGAATTGAATGTTCCTGGAGAACACAAAATTAAAGTCTTTTGTTTTGAAATCCAGTATTTCCGCTCCTGAGTCTTCTGTCCCTGACTGGCACGTTACATGCAGGTCCCTGAGGTCGTCAAACCAGGTCCTGCTGGTGGTGCCCCGGTCCAACTTAAAGACCAAAGGAGACTGTGCCTTTGAGGTCATGGCTCCTTCTTTGTGGACTTGACTTCCTTCGACCCTGAGGTCTGTGGAACCTGGCAACATCTTCACCAAACAACTGAAGACCCACCTCTATAAACTCGCTTTGACTGAGTTTATACATTTTCATTGTTTAAATTGGTGTATGTGCTTTTATACCCTTCTATTTCCTTTTGACCTATTTTATTTATAGTCTTAATTATTGTATTTTTTTATCCATTTTATTCCACTCTGTGAAGCACTTTGTGACCTGTTATTGAAAAGTGATATATAGATAAACTTTACTCACTTACATACTTCATGCAGGACTAGGCTGACTAGGGTTAGTGTTAGTTAGGACTAGGCTGGCTCAGGTTGGGGTTAGGACTAGATTGACTGGGGTTAGGACCAGGCAATTTTGTCAAACAATGGCATCATTGCTTTGTACCAGTGTAAAACCTGATGTCAATCACCCACATTTTGGTCATTTGAGATTTTCAACAGTGTCATTTACTGAAATGCAGGAAAGGCTAAAGGCTGAAAAAAGAGACAAACCAAGACCACTTTCCAGTAATCAGACTCACCACCAGAGGGGGATGTAGAGCAGAGTGGGCATACACAAACTCAGCAGCAGAGATTGCCAGTCCCTGAACAAGTACCCACAGAGCGCTAATGCCATGTAGCCACTGGCAAAAGCAAAGTTTGTGCCCACAGTCGAGTACAAGATGCGTATATTTTTAGTCAGTATCTCAGCACCTGCACAAAGACAAAGAAACTTTGTCATATACTTTAAAATGGTTATATACTGTATATATACACACACTTATATATATATATATATATATATATATATGCACACACCATATTTTGTGCACCATAAGGTTCACTTTTAATTTTCTCAAAAATTGAGGGTGTGCCTTATGTGTGCACTGAGGTCCAAAATCTGTAAAAGTGTTGTGTGATTTTAGTGAACGCTCCACTTGATCGACTCTCGGACCATTTCCCGCTGACATAGGGACATAAGACTATAACATATTTCTGCAAAGCGCCAACAGAGATTCAGAAGGACACAGGTAAAAACCTGTGTCCTTTTGACCTGTGTCCATGCCACGTTTTTACGTGGCATGGACTGGACCGATACGGACCAGACCCGGCGCTCTCAACAAGTCAACAAGAGCACCAAACAAGCCGACAAGCTGCTCCTCTGTGGAATGAAGGAGATGGTGGAACTTTAGAGGAATGGATCAGTTGTTTGGCGCTGCGCGGACTGGACCGCGCTCTCTGACCAGTGCCAAACAATTCATCCATTCATCACAAGTTCCGCAATCTTCTTGGCTCTGCAGATTTGACAAGCTGCTCCGTACTAACAGTACCGCTGTCACTGAAGGACGACAGGTAAGTCCAACATGGCTGTAAGCGGCGCACACCGAGCAGTGTTTTGGTGCACCAACCCTGATCAGTCCGTGAATGGATGACGGGGGGGTTGGCACCTTTTCCTGGATCAATAGAACTTGCATCCCCGAGGCACCCAGTAATACGCTGTGCCTTATGTACGGTTGAAGTACAAAACTAAACCACGGAATTGAGACTGCAGCCTATGATACGGAAAATACAGTATATCTGCCTAATGTACAGCACTTTGTTTCCAGCTGTAGTTGATTATGAAGTGCTTTATAAAGATGGTATGGTGTATATATCTATATCTATATATATATATATACACACACACACAGGTGGTCCTCAGGTTATGAACAAGTTCAATTCCTTGGCTGGCGATGTAACCCAAATTTCCACGTAAGTTTGAATTAACCTAAAACTAAATATCCCCTAAATACCCTCTAAGTAAGTATCCAAATACGGGCTTTGTCCTTCAATAATGGTGTCCACGGTCAACCCACTGAAGCTTAAGGCTTTACTGATGTTGGTCAGCGTCTGGCCTTTCTCCTACCTTTTGATGATATCCAGCTTTGTTCCCATGGTAATAGCTTTCCTCTTGGCTCTTGGGGGTTTTAATATTACTGTAATTTTTTAGCGTCGTTGTTGTCGCGTGTTTCATTTGCAGCACTTTCTGGCTTTTATTTTAAGTTCTAAATAAAGTTCATTTAAAAAAAAAAAACCCTCTGACCCGAAGCAATGGGCGGAGCCACCGCGTTGCTGGGCGACCCCGAAGGATGTCCGGGAAACCACCTGTGGGAGTCCTGGGACACCGAGTCTGGGGTTGGGGGACACGCGCAAAAACCGCAAGAGGCACCAGGGTCTGGACTTGGAAACACACACAGGTCCTTGAACACACACTCTACGCTATGGGGCAACTGGAGACAAAATGGCGGATGAGTCTCAGATGTCATAAAGTCGAAACAGCATAGGTTGAGTATCGTGTAACCTGAGGACTGTGTGTATATACATATATATATATATATATATATACATTCAGAAGCAGTTTCTGATGTGCAGTGTTGTACGTGTACCTAACAATAAAGCAGCCAAATAGTTGGACATCTGACCCAGACCTCCGATGAGGAGGAAGAAGAGGAACATGATCCAGGAGGAGGAGAAGGACTGGATGAAGCCGAACACGGTCTGAATGGCCATCGTCACAAACAGCACCGGCTTCCTCCCGAATCTGGTGAAAAGAACATCAAGTTGAATATGAGAGAAAAAACATCAGATTGAGAACAGCGGACCCCAACCTTTATTTACACACACACACATACAAACACACACCGGTTTAATGTGTGTCAATGTGTTGACGAGCTTTAACCTGAACATGACAAAATATAATGATAGACCCACATAAACACTGGTATTTATTAAATATACTAATGCTGCACTGTGTGTGTAACTTTATTAACAGTAACAACAGAACTCTTATAATACATTCTGTGACAGAAGACCCGGATGCGGATTGACTAGATTTCAAAATAAAAGTTTTTATTTTAGTGTTCTCACAGAACGTTCAAGGGTTCACGGTACTCGATTCCAACTGATCTAAATTTGAGATAACAAAAAGCGCTGCAGAAAAAAACACGGGAATATCTTCAACCTTAATTTCTAAAACAGAAAATACCCACAACGGGAAAATAATAAATCCAAAACTAAAACACAAAATTACTCAAATGAGGAATAACACTAAGAAACCAAAAGACGAATGTTCAAAATCAAAATCGCTCTTACAAGGAATAATCTAATAAATTTAGTATACAGATAATACAAAAACACAACTCCGGACTAGACTATACAAACCAACAAATACTTAATCAATTCTGACAAACGGACAAGGTGTGACAAGGCAGGAACGGCAAGATGACAATGTTTCCCAGAGGAGTACAAACGACAGTCTGACAACTGAAGGATTTTTATATTACTTAGGAATGTTAGATTTTTATATGACTCAGGGATGAAGGATTTATTATGTTACTTATGTTTATCGCTGCGATAATTGTAGTTCATACGCACGCATTCAGACCACATAGCCTGGTAAACAGTTCTATCTAGTGGTAATAAGCAGATACATAGTTTCTGTGGAAAATACTACACGCCCACAGATTCTGTTATAGCACAGGTGTCAAACATGCGGCCCGGGGGCTGAATCCGGCCCTCCAAAGAGTCCAGTCCGGCCTTTGAGATGATTTTGTGAAATGCTAAAATTACCCTGAAGATATTACCAATAATTTTAATTCGGATTCCACATTCAGACCAATTTAATGGCAGTTGGGTCAGACCAGTAAAATACCACAGTGACATATAAATACTCACATCTCAAAATGTTTTCATCTATTTACAGTAAAACCGTCAGGTGGTGGTTTGTGTGTATAATTGTCAGTTTCATTTTGTAGGTCTGTTGCCAGCGTTCCTCTCCTCATGTGTGCTGTCGCTTCACACCCAGTTCCCATCCCACCTGTGTCCAATGTCCTCCCTCCTAATGTCCCGCACCTGGTGTCCTCCTGTGTATAAAGTCAGCGTGTGTCCTCCAGTCGAGTGTCAGTTCGTCTTGTCTTCTCCAGAGGATCTGACTGGTTCGTGAAGCTCATTCTGAGAGAGTATTGGTTAGTGGGAACGTTAGCGTTAAGGTGAATAGTTGAGTTGGTTTAGTGTCAATATTAATTTACAATATTGTGACAGTTTGCCACGTAAGTGTGATTTTTCGTTATAGTTTTTGATATTATTTTCCTGTTGTAGGATTTTTGGTTATTATTCACGCGTTTTTGGCGTCGCTTTTTGTCATTAGAAATTTGAAGATGAGAACAGAATTGGAAAAATATAATACCTTGAAATTAAAATAAAACCATTTTTGTTAATACATTTTCCGGTGTGTGTCTGCTTCTGGGTCCAACCTTGTTGTATCGTGACAAAAACAAAGTACAATTTTGCCAAAAAAAAATGTGAATAGCATGAACAAATATAAACAACCTGAAATGACTGAAGAGAACTGTACTTTTAACGGCCTGTTACAAGATGTTACCTGCCAGTAAATGATAAACTGAAGCGTAATATTGCTAAAATTACACTTGTGTTTTCAGTTTGTTCATATTTATTCACTTTGCCTTTTAGATGTAAACATTTTCATCATGTAGTTTTACTTTTTTCACTCTAAAACATAGATAAGCATTCAGAGTTGACATTTACAGTATATATTCTTTTTTTTTTTTTTTCATTCATTCATTCATATGTGGCTGGGATAGGCTCCAGCGACGCCCGCGACTCTGCAAAGGATTCAGCGGGTTGGATGATGACATTTATATATTGTTATTTTATTATTATACTGATTCGACCCACTTCAGATTCAATTGACCTGAATGTGGCCCTGAAGTGAAATGAGTTTGACACTCCTGCGTTGCAGCAAACCCTTGCTTGCCGGCCATGATGAATTCTTTTGTCTACGGATAGAGAGAAAACCCCACGATGGCTGCACGCACCAAGAAGGTGGTTCCTGATTGGACGAAAATACACCGTAATAAAATACATCACAAATTGTATAAAACTCTCCGGGGCAGGAGAATAAGGGGTCTTTTCTCAGCTGTGCTGCTGCAAGACTCGTGTAGATGCAGGCATTCAGGGATAGTGAGAAAATACAGGGATATCTGTATTAGCTTTTCTTGTCAGGAATAAATTTTTAAATGAAATTAATTTGCCTCCGATTCCTTAACCCTAAAATCCGTGCTACACAACACAAAGGAAGAGACACGGACCTTAAATACACAGGGAAAAAGGGCAGGTGAAAAACACTGGGAAATAATGAGGACAAGACACAAGTGTGTAGGGATCCTGGGGTAAAGCTGGACTCAGAGTCCAAGCCTGGGTCCAAGGGCCCACGAGGACAAGACAGGAACCAAACAAAATAAGAGACCGGACATATACACAAACACAACTTGACGATTCTAGAATCATGACGAGAACATGAGTAAGAGTCTCTACAGTGAATATTTGTACGTATATAATCTAAACCTGAGTATATGAACCGTTACGGAAGCGAAGAACTGACGCTCCCAGGATGTGACAGGTGTGTGTGCCGGGTGTGTGTGCTAGGTGTGTGTGTGAGAGGTGTGTGTGTATCAGGTATGTGTGTGACAGATACCTGCCTCTGTGCTGAGCTCAGTAAAGGTTAACCAGTGAAACCAGCAGAAGACTGGTCCATTCGTAGAGAAAAAAAAAAAAAAAAAACGGCATATTTCAGAGGGCTCCAGTTTTGTGAAGGGTCAAAGGTCGTACCTGTCTGAAAGCTGTCCGGCGAAGAAGGAGCCCAAGACAATTCCCACATTGAAGACTGTGATGGTGAACGCATGTTTCCACTCATCACTGCAGACGAGGTCAAACTGAAACATGGACACGATAATGTATATCAATATATAAGATGTATAATAATATATCAATATAATAATGTAACAATATATCAATCTAGTAATATAATAGTATATAAATATATCAGTATAATAATATATCAATATATCAATATAGTAATATAACAATATATCAATATAATAATAGCAATATATAAATTTAACAATATTTTAATATATCAATATATCTGTATATCAATATATCAAAATATCAGTGTCAAAGATATTGTTTTGTGTAAATATCATATTCACTGTTGTAAATGGAAGAATAAACCCTCCTTTTTAATCTGTGTATTTTTGTGTATTTTCATCCAGTGCTACAATTCCCTCTGAGTTATTAGTCATTTGAACAAAAAAGCCAGAAAACTTTTTTATTCTTGTATCATCTTTTGACAGAGTTGATGGAACACAAAGTTCCAGTGCCCAGGACCAAAGGGGAACCTGGAACATTTATGAACTAAATAACGGAAACGAGGATCAAAACAGAGTCGAAAGACGTGAACATAAAACACGTCCAAGTCAGAGACCAAGTCATAGTCCAAGTCTGAGTCCAAGTCAGAGTCCAAGTCAGAGTCCAAGCCTGAGTCCGTAGTTGAACCTGGGGGGGTAAGGGCAGAGTGGAGACATGGGGGTGCCACTCTGCTGGCTGAACCGACGGCCCTCACATAGAGGCCTGATCAGCCACAGCCTTGCAGCGCGGCCCATGGGACGCTGATCAACAATCAGCCGGTGCCTCTTGAGGGAGAGGGCGTGGCCCAACAGTAACATGGGTGTGGCGTGACATTTTTATTAGTTGGAAGTTTGTGTGTCGATACTTGAATGATGAAAAATAAAAACAGACAAATACAATGCACACACAGAACAGGACGTTCCGCAGCCCTAAAGGCAATAATCAAGGTGAGGTTGTAACATGCCAGTCAAGAACAGAAGATTCAGATGCGGATTACTCTAATTTCAAAATGAAGGTTTTTATTTTTAAGTTCCGCTGGAACATTCAAATCTTATTAATAACAATTCTCTTAAACTAATTCTTGAATCTAACAAAAAATTATATTAAAGCTATGCGGCATGGTGGTATCAGTGCAATAGAGTTTGATAAGCAGTTGTTGGGGCAGTTCCTTCGTGGTTGTTGGGAGGACAGTCTCATCAGTGGTCTTCAGTTGGTACAAAGAAAAGAAAATCCTCTTTCTTTCTCAGAACTACTCTTACTTGTACGAACAGAAGAAGATAAGCACACAGCAAAGATGAGTCGTATGAAACAACATCTTAGTCGAAACAAATCTGCCAACACTGTAAAGCAACGGGTCATGTCAAACAAACAGTCAGTAAGTACCAGTGAATCAGACTTTGATGTTCTAAGGAAACAAATTTCTGACCTCAGTGCACAACTTGACAGTTGTAAATCAGAAAGTAAGAAAGAAAAGCAACCTAAAGAACCAAAGATAAAATGTCAAACAACTGGTGCCAAACTAGAGGCCCGTCCAATGAAAAAGAAAATTACCACACAAACTCTTAGTAAAACTAGTGTGAGACCCCGCCCATGGCATTGTTTCCATTGTGGCGAGGATGGCCATATTGCCGCCTCATGCAAAAACGAACCAAATCCGTCTATGGTGGCCATGAAGAAAAGACAACTAAAGGAAAAACAAATTAGATGGGAAGCTTCAAACGGTGCTAGTGCCGAGTCCCATTTAAACTAGTTTCAGCCACCAGTGAGGGACAAGTGGGGGCTGCAGAAAACAATTCTCGTCCCAAAACACGAAACACAACTTTGAAAAAAGTTGAGTCAAGAACACAGTCAGTTAAACTTCCAAAAGGTTTAGTTGGAACCAGAACAACTGCTAATGTAACTATAGCTGGCAAAGAAACTAATTGTCTCCTAGATACAGGGTCACAGGTGACAACTGTACCTCAAACCTTTTATGAACAACACCTTACTGATTTACCTATGCACCCGCTTGGTGATCTCCTTGATGTAGAAGGTGCTAATGGCCAATCTGTCCCCTATTTAGGCTTTGTAGAGCTCTCTGTTAAATTTCCCAAACAATTTGTGGGTTCAGACATTTCTATTAACACTCTAGCATTAGTTATTCCTCCTCTACGAGACGAGGCACAAGAGCAAGTGTTGATAGGCACAAACACCTTAGATGCCCTTTATGCAGACTTCCATGAATCAAGTACAAACTTTCGGCCAGTCCCTTACGGTTATAGGGCGCTCCTTAATATTCTTGATTTTCGCCAGAAAACATATGTTAACTGTAAATTAGGTTGTGCAAAATTAAAAGATAAGCATCCAACTGTAGTGGAGGCAGGACAGACAGTTCAGTGTACATTCCAAACTCTGTCACTGAGAAATATGCCATTATTAAACAACCATCCACATTTGCATTTCCAAGTGGTTTATTAGTGTTGGCAGGTCTTGTAGACTTACCAGCTAAACAACCCTGTAAACTGCCAGTCATAATTAAAAATGAGACAGATCACGACATTGTTGTCCCTTCAGGCAGTGTTTTGGCTGAAATTACTGCAGTAACTCGAGTATTACACAAATAACAAACGGTTAAAGTGTCAAGCCCCTCTAACAAACCAAAAGACCCCACTCAAAGTAAGAAAATTAACTTTGATTTTGGGAGCAACTTATCAATAGAATGGAGAGAACGTGTCACAAATATGCTTAACTCAATGCCCAGAGTGTTTTCGCAGCATGAGATAGATTTTGGACACACACATAAAGTACAACACCAGATAAAACTCAGTGATGAAACCCCGTTCAAATCCAGACCGCGACCAATACACCCTCATGATGTGGAGGCTGTGAGAAAGCACCTCCAAGAACTATTTGATGCAGGAGTGATAAGAGAATCTGAATCCCCGTTCGCATCCCCAATCGTAATTGTCAGGAAGAAAGATGGTTCTGTCCTGTGCATTGATTACAGGAAGCTCAACCTTCAGACCATCAAAGATGCGTATGCACTCCCCAATCTAGAAAAAGCATTTTCAGCTCTAGCAGGGTCAAAATGGTTCTTGGTCTTGGACCTCAAGTCGGGGTACTATCAAATTGAAATGTCAGAACCAGACAAACAGAAAACTGCTTTTGTGTGTCCCCTGGGGTTCTGGAATTCAACAGAATGCCCCAAGGCATCACAAATGCACCTTCCACGTTCCAAAGACTCATGGAGCGATGTATGGGACAAATGAATCTCAAAGAGGTCCTTGTCTTTATTGACAATTTAATCATCTTCTCATCGTCTCTTGAAGAACACGAGCAGCGCCTAAAGAAGGTCCTGCTAAGACTAAAAGAATTTGGTTTGAAATTGGCACCTGAGAAATGCCAATTCTTTCAGAACTCAGTCAAGTACCTTGGCCATGTAGTATCAGAGCGTGGTGTTGAAACAGACACAGAAAAAATCAAAGCCTTAACAACTTGGCCCATGCCCACCAATCTGAAGGAGCTAAGGTAAGAGTCACTACTTTAGCTCAAGCTGTAGTGTGCGCTGATGAGTTTAGCCTCACTCACAGAAGCTTTTTCTCTTTTCAACGTGGTGATCCTCACTCCACTATTTTCAGAAATGGTGACCTGTTGGGGAACTCTGAAAATTCTTCATTACTGTCACCAGATTGGCCAATTAATAGCTGCGTGCCCAACGCTGAAGAGGAAGAACCAGAGACCGGAAAACCCGTTCCCAAGGGCGTGGGTTTTATTCATACATCCGGTGCAAATAGCGTCATACAGATTGATCCTGTTTATAGACCTTTTATTTTGAAAGGAACAGTCTCTCCCAGTAACTCCAAAAAGAACGTTCCAATTTCGATTCTCCGAGACACAGGTGCCGGTCAGTCCCTCATTTTAAGTTCAGTGTTTTCTGACGAGTCATACTGTGCCTCTGACGTATTTTTACGCGGTATTGAACTGAGTACCACAAAAGTCCGTTACATTCAGTACGCTTGTCTAGTGCGTTAGTCAGTGGTGTGGTAAAAGTTGCCGTAGGCTCCCTCAGTTACCGATTCAAGGTGTTGCGTTTATACTGGGAAATGATTTAGCGGGTGGAAAAGTTCTTCCGTTACCGGAGGCAGT
>JAPTHA010003613.1:0-10482 GCA_029814585.1 Gymnapogon annona | reverse complement strand
ACTTTTGTACACACTCTGTTCATTCTCTGGATGAGCTTCAAGAGGTCGTCACCTGAAATGGTTTTCACTCATTATCAGGGTTCATTAGTGGAATTTCTTGTTTATCAATGGGATTGGAACCATCAGTTAAATTCAGGTTCATACACAGCCCACCGCCCTATTGGACAACTGTTCAAATCCATATTATTTTATTATTATTATAGATGTATTATTTTGATGCCTTCAGTGACAATCTACAATGTAAATAGTCAATAAAGAAAACACATTGAATGAGAACAACGGTTAGCGGTTAGCAGCTAAAGCGCTATGCTAGTGGTAGCCTGCGATGACAGTCACTACCGTCTCTCAGTTCCGGAAGAACGCATCACAGCCCCTCGTTATCAACTCTGGGACTTCAATCATGTATACTGTCTATGTTGTGCAAGAATTCAATTTTGTGGTATATCTGCTCTGCTTTTTTTTTCTACTCTGCTTTATGACATTTCGTTGCCACATCATTATATGTGTCTGTGCAATGACAAATTAAAGGAAATCTGAATCTGAATCTCTGAGAAGGTGTGTCCAAACTTTTGGCCTGTACTGTGTATGTGTAGCGTATGTATTAACTTAGCGTATGTATTATTTTAACTCAACCAAACCTCGTTTAACAGCTGTATTACACATAACTTACACTTCTGTACTTATACCTGTACATACTTATATCTGTTCATACTGTTTATATAGTCTATACTGCACTTGCTGCTTTTTTGCACTTCTGATTAGATACCAAACTGCATTTCGTTGCTCTGTATTCTTACATGTGCAATGACAATAAAGTTGAATCTAATCTAATCTAATCTAATGTATGTCTGCAGATGGATGCCGTCACCTGCATCTTCACACTGGATTGTAAACTGTCATCTGCGCGCGATGTTTGATTTTCATCCAATTCATGTTGGAGAACACCTGCTCAAATACCGACAGGACTCCGAGTGCACACTTCATATGCACCGGCGCATGTTATGAGTCGAACACTGGCAGATGTCTCAGGGTTATGACACTCATTAAGAGCGGCAAAAATATTTAAACACGTTTTATTTACAGTAGATGTTACTGGATGGCCATAATCTTGAAATTTCAAATCTAATTTGAAAAATTAAAAAATTAAACAAAATACTTTTGAAGTTAAATACTCGGAAATTATTTTCAAACACCCCACCGAGTCACATCAGAGGGATTAAAGATCCGCTGGTTGCCGACCCCTGTTCTATCACAGATGTTGCACTGATATAAGGTTAATACTGCGTGCTGCTCCAGAAACTAGACAGTTACACCAAAAGTGAATCTCCATACAATTGCAATGATGTCTGTAATGAACAGGAAAACCACAGAAGATACAAAGAGGAGGAAAAAGCTGATGCTGGTTACTTTGAATTCACTTCAGTGCAAGTTATATGTAAAAATAAATAAAGAGGAATATAGGGTGGCCCAAAAGTTACTGACCCATAATAAAGATTCCTAACTTTTTTGTTTCTTCTGTTTCTTTTTTGTTTTATTCAGAGTATTAAGAACTACCCTTCCCACATCACCATGCACAGGTATAGCACAGAGGAACGAACCCTCATTGTACAGTAGTACTTTGAGTCCCATGGGTCAATTTTGCAAACACAGCTTTCTTACCGTCGACATTTCAATACCAGAGATGCCCCGAACGTGATTGGAGGAACAGTTAGCTAGCATAGTTAGGAATACTTAGTAAATAAATGACTATTTACTAAGTAAATAGTCATTTATTTACTTAGTAAATAAATGACTATGTAATGCATTACATGCATTACAAGTGTAATGCATGTAATGCATTACACTTTGCATTACATGCAAAGTGTAATGCAAAGTGCATTACACTTTGCATTTCAAATGTAATGCAAAGTGTGTTGGATAGGGCCAATTTTGTGGAAAATTGTGGACACTTAATTGTGGACACTTAAAAAACATTTTTTTGTCAAATGAAGACGTTTTGTTGTATAATGTATTGTAATTGCCAAAATGTAAATTGCCAAAAATCTTGGACATATCATTTGACCCACTGCTAAAATTTTGTAAGTATAACTTGAGAATTACAAGTTATTAAAAATTTAAAAGGGTCAGTCATTTTTGGGCCACCCTGTAAATATGATGTTGGTATCACAGAGGTTGCAGCCTGTAGACAAAAATAAAGCAGTAAAAACACATGTTGTGGCAACTACTGTTCAGCACTCACCAGGTTCTCCCTTCTGATTCGCTCATGGTCACGCTGCCTGTTGAGTGCACTGTGAGGGTGGAGTATAACAGGTGAGTTAATGGGCCTTTGGCCTCTCGGTCCGAGTGAACTTCCTGTTCTGGATCCTTGAGAAAGCAGCGACAGCTGGCCACAAAGCCGCTGGTTCTCTCGGTCTATGAGCCGGACCTCGTCGTTGGTGAACGAGTAGTTCCTCCACCTCCTCCCTCTAGGACAGAAGAAAACCATCCTGCCGTCGAGTGGACTCCCTGTAGCAACAGAGGCTGAAAGGCAGTGGTGGAAGAAGTGTTCAGATTGAGGGAAAATACTTCAGCAAAAAATTTCAGCATTCAGAAAGCTACATTTAACTAAGGGCATCAGGGTATCTGCAGGTTAAAAGAAGTTTAACTGTAAAGACTTTTTAATACCCTTTTCAAGGCCACTTGAATCAAAATTAAGACCTTTAATCTATGAGATAGCAAAAACTGTGACCACATTGCAAACAGTTTTGTCCATATACTTCACATTAACAATATATTTGGAGCTGAATGATGATAATGATAATGAAAAATTAACATCAAGATCACAACTCTGTTGGCAATTTGTTCTGCAGCTCTGTTTTGCTAAAATGCAGAGCACTAATTGCAAATTTCTTTACAAAATATTTCAGTGTATGAGGTAAAAAAAATAATAAATCTAATTTTCTTTATTGTGCTTGTGGCTATTTTAAAACATTTGAAAGGCGGATCTAAAGATTAATTGTCATTTTTAAGGATAGTTAAGGACTTAATTTTGGATAAACAAATTAAAGACTTTTTAATTTGTTTATCCAAACAAACCCAGTGACAACTTTTTTAAAGGATGAAAAAAGTTGTCACTGTGCAGTAAAATGATCTCTTACACATGATACTTTGGATTCGTGTTACTCCTGTATTTGTGTATATTTTACTGATGCAAATATTTCTGGATGAGCTCCTTTTAACAACATTGTAACTATTATGGATGGGCTGTACAATTTCATTGACAGCAAAGCATCATATTCAATAAAATCATACATGTACCTCCACAAAGTCAACTCGTGAGCTCAAAAGGAAAACGCCAGCTCCATTTTCTGCTGTCACAATGCATTTTCCAGCTAAAGAGGCTACCTAGATTAAGATATAGCATTTTCTTATCCCAAAAAACAATAGTATTCTTCAATTTATCGCAGCAGTTATTTTGAAAAACATCATATTTAAGTCAGGATATCTACAAAGCAACTACGGATCAACATAAATGTAGTGCAGTAAAAAGTCAAATAAATGTCAGAAATAGAGGTAAAAGTAGTTTCGAATAATATACACAAAAGCCAAGTACCATTAGCAGAAATATAAAAAGGATAACTGTTGCACTTGACTGTTTTATGTGAAGCAACAAATACATATACATTATTATCCCCAAAGGATCCCATGATTTAATCATATATTTACAACTAGAACAGGGAAGGACCTTATAATACAATGAACTATAATCCTTCAGCCAATCTATATTATAAAAGGAAAGTCACACAGATACAGACGTCAAACAAAATCTGGATTTTTAGTGAAGGAAGAGACGACCGAAAAAGGCAAGTTGATGGGGCCATTATTTTGGAAGATAGTAGTCATTTGAGAATACAATAGCCTATAATAGACAATCACGTTACTATGGCCACAATCATAAGATCATCACTGAAGTGGGTCACCTAGCAAAAGGTAAACAACAGGACCACGTTGCCATGGTGTCAAATTTCATGTGCAGAAACAGAGATGTCAGCTGAGAGGTTATTCAAACTGAAAATGCCAGTGGTATTTAAGAAAAAAAGTAACAAAAAAATAAATAAATCAGATGATCATGGACCAACGTGCTACTTTATTCATCTATACTACAATGTGTGTGTTTTTGCCCCTGAAAATAATGCAGCAAATGAATGGAACAGCATGGGTGTACTCACAGCCAGCACCCTGGGGCCTGTTGCCAAGGCCACTCCCCCGCTCTTTAACGGTCCCGTCGTCAGCCTCGGTGCGGTTCAAATCCAGTGACTGTAGAAAGCTGCTGTCATACGAGAGGGGGGTCACATCCGTCACAGTGTCTTCTGAGTCGGTGCGGAGGGTGCGAGACGCTGCCCAACCCACTCTGCCTTTTCTGGCTTCAGCTGATGGGCCATCGGACCCGTGAAGGCCAGAGGAGCCCACGCTGCTTCTCCTGCTGCCACTGCTATACGAGTCCTCGCCGTCGGCGTCTGTACTGCCCTCGGCCGAAGAGGCCGTTCGATGGCGCCGCCTTCTTGCCAGTTTCTTCGACTTTCCGTTCTTAAGCTTTGAACTTGCCGACTGGTCTTCTTCATTTGAACTTTGACCCTCATTCCTATCCTCCTCTCTGGTTAATAAATTCAGAAACTTGCCACTGGACTGATTGTGTTCTTCTCCAATAGGGCCTATAGGGCTGTAGTTTTGATCGTACTTCTCCTCGGCCGGAGTCCTGAACTCACTGATTCCCAGTGCTGTACTGGTGTCATCCATAGTCGTGCCTTCACCATCCACCGCACTTTCAGTCTGATTGGTTTGTAGCCCTTGTTGTGTTTGTTGGTTCTGCTCTGCCTTAGAATTTCTTACCGCCTTTTTACCTCCATCTTTGTTTTCGTCACAGTCGCTGTCAAAAAACGAGTGATCAACTTCACCTTCCAGTTCACTGGGGTTGAACATGGCAGGGTGTGCTTCCAAGGAGACGATTCAACACCTGGTACCTGTTGGATAGTTAAATCACATTCAATTCAATCTTTGTGTGATTTTGTAAGTATTAAAATCGTTTTGCCAGTGCTTTATGTCATAAGTTACATTAAAAATGATGCATTGTGTTTTTATTTCTTGATGTATTATCGTCACTGTTTTATTGACAGTCTCGTCAAATATGTGCACTTCACAGCCATTATATACATACACTCACTGGCAATTTTTTGGAAGCTGATCCAATTTAGTAGTACAAGTGACAATGACAATAAATGTGTAATTTAATGTAATCTAAATAGTCTACCACTTCAGATTGTCTGCTTTTTTACATTTCTTATCATATCCCATTGGAATATGAACTCTTAATGGGAGGATGGGATAATCTGTCACAACTAATCTAAAATCAGCAAAAATACAGGCCTTTATTTTAAACATTTTTTCCAGGATAATCACAACCTGATTCTGATTTTGATAGGGAATAGTGTCAGACTATATTAATTACCTACTTTGGTGGCAAAAGAAATGTTTCGGTTTAAAAAAAACGCTAAAAACTGAAACGTGAATTTCTGGAAACTAAAATATGCTGTCGATTGTGCCGATCGACTCAAAAAGAATACACATGATGAATGACAAAGTCAAGACCGGAAAAAGCGACGAATTCTGTCGAATGTTCGTTCTAGGATGCACTTTGATTTATGGGACATGATTTGTTCAAGAGAACATCATCTTTCAGAATGTCTCACCTTCTTCTAACACCCTTCCATAAATTAAACTACTGTGGACAAAACACCGTCTGCGATAGCATTATAAAATCCACAATTTGATCTACAATATGCACATTAAGTGGAAGGTAAAAATGTCATTGTCGTGTGCCTGTAACTCTAGTTGAGTGACAATGACAGCTCTAAAGCTAAGCTAACTATCGAAGCTAACAAACCTGGATAACTATCGATTAAGAGACCCCACCAGGGATCTGTTCCATAAAAGGTTGTCAGCAAACTGTGTGATTGTGAACTGCGAGCTGACTTACTCTGAGCGGAGAAACTCTGAGCATCCGGTTCCAGAAAAGCGCCTTTGGAATTGGTTCAATCGACCCTGAGCGTCTTTACTCAACCACAACAACAAGCCATCATCAATGGATCTCCGATACCTGGATTTCACCATGGCAACTGCTGACAACAACCCTTTTGCGCGCATCGTCATGACGTCATATCCGTTGCGGCATAACGTTTTACCGGGCATTTTCCTTGAAGCCTTGCCTCGGCTATCAAGTATTGTTTGTTACTGTTGTTAAATGTTTCGGTGTCATTTTTTACTGTTTATAAATAAAGTTTTTTAAAAAAAAGGAGCCGAAGGGGAAAAAACCCGTAGTGGAATCGGAGTCATAGCGGATAAGCATTAAAGATGTTGTGAACCTTACAAAACCTTGTCAAATTGAAAATATTCCACCCTTTACTTCCAATGATTGATAATTGATTATTTTGTGCATTCTTTGGATTCAAGTATCAAAGATATTGTACAGCTTATTGTTATTTTGGGTAAAAATCACATTTACTTCTGTAAATGGAAGAACACCGAACCCTCATTTAATTTGTTTTTGTGTGAATTTATCAAGTACTACACTTGGAGTTATTAATAATTTGAACAACACCCCACCCCCCGCCCAAAAAACCCACATGTTGTAGAAAGTCCTTGCCGTTTTAAATGTCTCATGCACCGACCTTTAGTGTTCATTTTGTTTGAGTAATTTTTCCTCTGTATTGTAATTAAGGTAAAAATGTCTTGATGTTTTGGATTATGGTGTAATGGTTTGAATTGTTTTATATAATGTCCATGGTCTTTCAATGCACAATAGCTCGTACTGTGTTTTCTTTGTATATCTGTAACCTTTAACATTAAATTGTCGTTTGCAAAAAAAGAGCATTCACTATTATTTATTTATTTGACAGGGACAGTGCAGTCAGACGTAGAAACAAGCCTGTAGCTATTGTGATCCATAGAAATTTGTAACTTATTCTCAACTCCTTTCTAAAACACCATGGTACAACACAATGAAATGTAAATAAAACAAAAACTAGAACGTCGTGGTACGTTCACTGTCACAACAACACACAGCAAAGTCTGCACAAGTAGATTATCCAGCCCTAAAAAAACCTCGAGACAATAAAAACACTATATATGGCGCCGTCCCCCGTTCTACAAACTTTGGAACAATCTCTAAAGAGTAATTCTAGGCTTTGAGATGAGAATATATGAGCATCCGGCTCCAAATACGCGGCGTTTTTAGTTTGAGCGAGTGGTGCGTGAACCATAATAACAAGCCATCATCAATGGAGCACCGATACCTGGATTCACCATGGCAACCGCTGACAACAAGCGCGCCACTTCACTCCACTCGAACCAGAGGCTCTGGGTCATATGTGGGAAACGAAGACACAAAACTGAAAGGGCCACGATCGTGAATTTAAAATGAGTTTGCATTTATGTGGAATTTTGTAGGTGTTTTGGAGCATATGTGTATATCTAGTAATCCGTTATCATAATCAGAGTCAGAATACTTCATTAATCCCGAGGGAAATTGTTTTCTTGCAAACGCTCCATGACATAAAAAGCATTGATAAAAATATCTAAAAATGAAGGAATGGCAATATTATAATAATACCATTGACTTTAACAGGGGCATCTGTGTAGAAACATCAGTACGATACCAGAAGGAATAGATCTTATAACCCCTGTAAATTCTGGGAAGATATCCTTTCTCATAAATTCTTCATAACGAAGATTTCCAGCGTTATCAAACAAATCTGTTAAAACCATAACACCTCTTTAAATAAATTTTCTTTATGTATACTTTTGCTAATAGTTATATCTCCATTCCTTGTTACAGATTTATTTGGGGTCTATAGGACTGCATTTGTGGTGTCAAAGGGGCCACATTAAGGTACATTTGATCTGAAGTGGGTTGAACTAGTAATATATTAATATAACAATATATGAATAACGTCAACTCTAAACTTTACTCTATATTTAAGAGCGAGAAAAAAGTAAAACTGCCTGATGAAAATGTTTACGTCTAAAAACTATGCTTTGAAGCAATATGAATAAACATGAACTGAAAAGTGTAATTTTAACCTATTCAGTTGATCATTGACACATACCCATTACAACCTACAGATCACAGTGGTTCTATAAGTACACAAACCATTTAGCAACAGGTAGAATACTGTTATAACTGCACAGATTTCTCTTCAGTGATTTCAGTTTGTTCATATTGGTTCAGGTTTTTTTGCAAAATTATACTTTGCTTTACTGTGAATTCATGAAAATGTTCGGAGTGTTGAGTATTTCTAAGTAATTGTGGTATGTAATCTACCGGTGTGACCGAGCGGAGATTGAATTGGTCTAAATGTGGAATCTGAACTAATATTATTAATATATTCAGTATAATTTTAGCATTGCAGAAATTTATCCCAAGGGCCAGACATTTGCCTCCTTGGGCCGCATGTGTAGACAATCCATGTCTGTGTTTCACATAGGAAACTCACATGAAACTCAGGGTATTTTAAGGAAAACCTGCCAGCGAGCATTTATGCACAGACGATGTCATGTGGTGGCAGCCCCCCAAAAATGATCCACTATAACAAGTTACCATGGTGACAGACTCACCATGGTAACTTGACTTACCTCTTTCTGGAACAAAAACACAGAGTTTGCCTCATCTCAGTGTTTTAACATAACCTGCTTTATGGAAAACAGGCCCCAGTTTTCCTTTAATTTGTCACCTTTGTGAATAAGGCCATAGTAACTGCTCCCCCTAGTGCATCTCTGCAATCAAGAAAAGGGATTATGTGGAGGCGCGTCCCCTGAAATTACAATTTGTCATGGGCTTTCTTTAGAGTTAGACCTAGAAGTGACACACACTAATGAAACACTGATGTGCTCGGATAAAGCACTTGGGAGGAAAATCGTATAAACCTGTGTCTGGTCACTGTCATAGAATTTACATAACAATTAAGGATGGTGCAGAGATGGAGACTGAATGGGTGTGTGTCTGTGGCAGCGCCATACTTAATCAACTCACAGATAACAAATATCAAAAGGCGTCTGCAAAATGATCCCAATGAATAAGCCTGAGAGATATTTTGAAAGAAAATGACAAATTTTCTGCACACTAATGACAGCAGACATACACACACACACACACACACACGTTTAACTTTGACAAACGAGTGACTGTGGAAATTGGAATACAAGGATACAATTGTTTCCCACTAACGGGCTGTGTCAGAGGGATCCGTTATTAAAAAAAACAAAAAAAAACACACACACACACGGTGTATTCAGACGCAGGATCTTTTACACAAATAATTCTCTTTTCCATGGGCGACTGGGGGAGCCTTTCATTATTTCCGCACAGAACCCTTCTAGAAACTCACCATTATTCACTTAAAAAACATCTATGTTATTATAGTTTACAAAAGTAGTGACTGTTGTCAGTAGAGCAATTCTCTTAAGTGTGACCATATGATTTTGTAAAATCAACAAGTTACAGCGAAAAAAAAAAATGGAGGTATGCATCATGCTGTTATTCTTTATGAACTTAAACGCTTTTGTAAATTTAATGAGAACAGATCTAAGTCAACTAATGTTGTTCATTTTAATTACATAAAAGTGCACCTGTTCATACCATCTACCAGCACAAAATATTAAGCTTTACAGGTGGTGACTTGATTATATATTTTTTCCCCAATCTTTAGTTTATTAAAAGTTAGTAATGCAAAATACACACCTTTGCACAATCAGTCTTTAAATTGATGTCATCTGATTTAAACATATATATATATATGCATATACATACATATATATACATATATACATATATATACATATATACATATATATATATATATATATATATATATAACCTGTATACATACATTATAACATAGTTATAGATTCTATACATTATAACATACTTGCACATCCTATGATATTTTGGGTTCTGTTTCATTCAGTGTTTTTGCTGCTCAACAGATACATTAAGGCTGTATTGCATTCTTTCTTTCTCCAGAGCCTTCAGCCTCTCTGTGGGTGACGATGATGATGATGCTGATGTGGGTGATGTTCTGGATGATACTGATGCTGATGTGGGTGATGTTCTGGATGATGATGCTGATGTGGGTGATGTTCTGGATGATGATGCTGATGTGGGTGATGGTCTGACTGATGCTGATGTGGGTGATGTTCTGACAGATGATGATGATGCTGATGTGGGTGATGTTCTGGATGATACTGATGCTGATGTGGGTGATGTTCTGGATGATGATGCTGATGTGGGTGATGTTCTGGATGATGATGCTGATGTGGGTGATGGTCTGACTGATGCTGATGTGGGTGATGTTCTGACAGATGATGATGATGCTGATGTGGGTGATGTTCTGGATGATACTGATGCTGATGTGGGTGATGTTCTGGATGATGATGCTGATGTGGGTGATG
>JAPTHA010003598.1:0-10483 GCA_029814585.1 Gymnapogon annona | reverse complement strand
CACACACACACACACACACACACACACACACACACACACACACACACACACACACACACACACACACACATAAATCAACCGGTTTCCAGTACTATGCAACTTATTACTGGAACAAATTGCAGTGTGTCCTGGTATGAAACATTAAAGCTCCACACTCCTGGATTTTTACTGAAACTTTCAACTGTTCTAAGAGCCACGGTGCATCAAATGTTCCATGGGTACACATCTGTAGAGAGAATGCAAGAGTTCTACCCTGGTTTTATTTTGTTGTCATTAAACCAGGAAAAATTAAACTCCATGAGATTAGAAATCTGTTTTACAAGACTGTCAGTGTCACAGAATATAGACATTTCAACCATACCTTCATACTAAAAATGTATATGTAAAATAATCAGTACTAAAACTGTACGTAAAATACTACAGTAAAAAAAAAACACATAAAGAAACACGGTACAGACTTTGACAGGTGTTTTCCGAGAGGTAAGAGTTAAACACATGATGCATGCGGTACTAACACCACACATATGTGTTACTACCACAATGGGGCGGTTAGTAAATCAATGGGGCAGCTCAGGTGGTAGTTTCAGGAGTAGGGTTGGCGGTTCAATTCCTGATCATGTGCTGTTCTGTCATTGGGCAAAACAGTTCACCCACCTTGCCTGATTGATGACCCTGTGGTGAACTGGCAACTTGTCCAGGAGGCCCCCCCCCCACCTTTGCCCTAGAGTAGCAGGGATAGGCTACAGTGACCCCCCGCCCCAACAACCCAACACTGCAAAGGATAAAATGGGCATGGAAGATGAATGTATCGTGGCAATTTGCGTAGAACACTTGACACACAGAGCAGAGGTTCAGTTTCTTTCTGCACACCGACGCAAATTTAACATTTTACATTTACATTACATTTTACATGACAAATGATCTAATTATTGGCAGGACAACATCAAACACACTACACTTCTCACTCATGGTACCAACAGATAACATTTTTCCTAAACTGACTAGGCCAACTGAACTATAAAAACACAACAGAACACAAGCCCTAACAGCACTGTTACCCTAAATTAAATCACAACAACATTTACCCCAAAATCATGAACCCCCATGATGCTCCGCAGCACACAGTTCATTCTCTGCCACCTGCTCTGCGATTGCTACAGTATGAATGAATGAATGAGTATGTAAATATGCCCGAGGTAGCCGTGCAGGTTAATTTTCACCCATAGTCCCATTGGGAGGTTGATGGCAAGACAAAAAACAAGACATAGACACAATAAAATTCAGTCCATCACACATGACAAAGACATTAGACATATTAGTACAATGAGAACATGCTAAAATCACACACAGAACATAGATGAAAGACAATGGACACAAATCACAACCACACAAGGCTAAAATAAAACTAAACCCAAACTATTCAAGTTTGCAAAGAAACTTCTTGACATAAAATCCTGTTGACAGTCGCCAAGAAATGTATTGACAGAAAATCTGTCATGGCCAGCCCATTGCTGTGGTTGGGCCACACCCTCTGTGGCTGATCACTCAACTATTTAAGAGCTGATTGCTGAGGTTTGTTTGGTGTAGAATGTAGTTTCTGTTGTAGTTATGATGCTTAGGTATCGGTGTAAGTTGTAGTTCTGTGCGTTAAGTGGTGTGCTTTGTATGAGATGTGCTGTGATTCGCTGTGTGTGTTTAAGTTAATAAATGTTCTATGTTCCCCTTCAATCCCATGCATTGGAGCTTCTCTCTTATTTCCAACCATGACAAAATCAAAATCAAACCACTACCACGTTCCCATCAAGATTTAGTTTTGAAGAAGTCAACAATTGTGTGAAACTGGAGGAAATAACCTACAGGATGAAAAAAAGAAGTAGGATGTTTTATAAGATATGGAACCATTTCTAAACGACATGGAAAATTTACCAGCACACCACATTGATTGAGCTCTAAAAGGGCTTGCAGGACTTAGGAGGTCAGAGATCAACATATGTCTCTCTGTGACTCATGCGGTTCACTTATTTATGTGTTTTTTTGTTTGTTTTGTTTTGTTCACTTATTTATGGTCTTGTCTTGTTTTGTTTGTCTTTCTTTTGGCCGTCGCCTCTGACCCTGTCACTGTGGATGGGGAGCGTGAATGAATGTGGCTGCAATGTTGTATAATGAAGAATACAAATAAAATATCAAAACAAAGCACATATGTTGACACAGAAGCTGCTACAGCTGCGTTAAATACCATTATGTCATCTCTATTTCTATATAATCTTTTGGTTTGGAGAGAACAGAGCAACAGAAGGAAGGCGTGTTTTGTTTTATTGCCCTTATTTTGGCTCCTGGAGTTTCATCCAGTATCGCTACGTCTCTGCGTACATATTGACTAATCTCTGTTCTAAATGTGTTTATGTAATTTTGTGATGTATTCAAGTCACTCCCGCAAATGCGAACATAATATCAATCCAAGCCGTACACATGACTTTTCTTTTTTTTATTGTTCTGTTTTTTTTATCATGTACTTTCATGCCAACACGTGGATATCACATCTGATGGTCTTTTATCCTGGAAAGATCATACTTGATTTCTGGGCAAGATGAACATGCAATAAAAAAATAGATTTCCTCCACTGTTTTTAAGACTTTTAACCATAAGAACACAAATTCCTCTGTTGTTTATTACTTTGTGAGTGTTTCTACTTATCATCAAAAGTACTTTCACTGTGTCTGCTACACACACCACCACTTTAGCTGTTGGGGTGTACTGTATATATTTTTTATTTTGTATGTATTTAGAAGGTATTGTATGCATTTTTCCCCTCTATATTTTATGGTAGTATATGTATCTTTATATATTGTAGCGAGCCACATAGGGTGTGTTACGGGGACAGTGTTGGCCTAGTCACATGGTTTACAGCGTCACAGAGTCATGCGATGATGCACTCCTTTGCATGTTGAAAATATGTATTAAAATAAAAAGTTCTCTTATGTGTTATGAAGTTATATGATTCCTGTTATGCCTATGGGGGGGGGGTTGGGTTAATTGAGTAGAAGGGATTTTGTTCTGTTGCCTTAGAGTCTGTTCTGTTTTAGATGTCTGGTTATGACAGTAAATAAAACGGCTTTCTTGTGGTTATGTGGTGTATTGGGACCTGAGAAGTGGGACTGGAATTCTCTTATGTGACTTTATTTTGCCAAAAACGTCATAATGTTTATCTCATGCTCCAGACCCAAAGTAGCTATATTTAATTTGATCCTGTACTATTGATTGAAAGACAACAAAGTGAAGTCCAAGTCTGAAAATTTCTCCATCAAATGAAGATGGTAGAAATTTAGATTTAGATTTACATTACACCCTAATTTAAATTAATTTGACGGAGCAATTTTCAATTTGTAACAGTAATTTTACTATGAAATCTGAGTGAAAATCAGTCATTCCTGAAATTGAATATTAGAACTTTTCTTGTTTGTTTTTTTCTCTTATCAAACAAAGGTGAAAGAATATGTCAAACAATGTGTGGTTATTTTAGTGTGGTCCTCCTCGTGTCTCTTCCTGTCTAGTTTTTTTCTGCTTGTTGTGGTCTCTTTCCTGTTAATCAAACCCAGCAACAAACGACCTAGTTCTGCGTTAAAAAAAAGAAGAAAAAAAAAGGGTTTATTGTCTGAGTACACTTGGAGAGAAAAAAAAATCACTGGCAAAACACAAGCATCTCTGAAGAAAAGCACACACACTCACAAACACACACACACACACACAAAACAATAACCGAGGGTTGTTGTTTTTTGTTTTTTTTGCAGAAACTAGAACTCCTTTTGATCAGCTGCCTGTTCACGGTCCATGATCCCTCTCATGTCTCCCGTAGGTCTGACAGTCAGTTTCACCCCGTGTGCTTATGTCTCCGAGACCGTATGCCGATCCTGCGAATAACCTGGTTGATCACAAGACAGAGAGACGAAACAACAGAGAACAAAGGAAGTCAATGTGGAGCGTTGAGTTGGTGAGAGGCCCACCCACTTTAACAAGAAAAAAGAAACCTCTGAGAGAGCGCCGGCTGCTGCAAGAAGATGCTGCTCGCCCACCGTCTGCCCCCAAAACACAACTCAATACAAGACAAGACAAGACAACCACCGGGTTGCAAGAAGTGCGAAATTTCCACACTCAGGCAGAGGCAGGGGTTTATTTATGATACAGGATGTCACGCTACAAAAAATGCAGTCGTGTGAAGAATGAAATTGTTTTAACACCTCACTTAGTCAGGTAGAAATTTAGTAGGTGTTCCATGGTTAAATCAGAAAACTGTATTAATCACCTTTATTTTATACGTCTTAGAAGCTTCTGTTGCAGTTAACGGTGGATAAGCTCTGTATTCTCTGCATGTGTATCTTGTGGTGTTCCTCAAGGTTTAAGAGTAGGCCCCCTTTTGTTTTTTTTTTGTTTTGTTTTTTCAAATTTACTTTAAGCCATAAAGTCCCAATGCTTCTTTAATGTTAGTTCCCAAATACATTTTTAATCTATATTTTATTTTATTAATTGATTTATCCCCTTTTATTGTAATATTATTCTGTGTATTTTGCATTTTTTAAGTATTTATCAGGTGTTTTCCTATATTTAATTCATTGAACATGCAGATGTTTGGTGAAGCTCAGACTAAAGTTTAACATTATTATGTCAAAAACAGAAAACCGAAGTAAGTGTCACTGATCAAACACCATGGGTTTTACTGGTGGATCAATGTAGCAGAAGATGATGGTGTCATATCTGTCAGGTATTAATCAACAACAACAGGTATTAAACAGTTTAGATGAGTAGATGGTTCTGGTAAGTGGTGGACGTTTGGGTCTTTGTGAGTTAAAACCAGGTAAAGCTGAAGTTTAATATCTGTCATTAACTTCATTCATCGTCCATGTTTTTTTATGTGTGTTGAATGATGGTAATATTCATACATAGATGTAATGTAAATATATGCAAAAGTACATTGTTTACCCAAATAGCGAATAGAGACAGGATGACTTTGGCCACGCCCACTGCTAAATACCCCGTCACACTCCAGACAATGGGCACATCTTCAACACGATGGCTGCACTGAGTTGTGTTGAGAATTGTTCGCATTGTTGTCGGCGAAGGCTCGGTCAAGCAATCTACGGACAAAACATACAAGGAAATGCAAGCATAGTTATGTTTTCATCGATGATGAAAGCATAAAAACACTGTCTGATGTGGAATAAAGAGCACAGATGTTGGTATCAAACTTCTTGGTTCAATGTTTCAGTATTTTCATGTTGAGGATGAGGATAATAAATTGTGCTCCCTGCTGCTGACTTACAAAACAGATTTCAAAATTTCACAACAGAAACTACATCCTCTTTTTGTCCGTTTGGTTTGTGTACTTAAGAGCCTAAAAATAAACAATTAGTATTAAATGGAGGTTGTAGTAGTGGATTAGAAATAGTTCAAATATTTTCTTAACAAGTCATTTTGTTTTTTCCCTCAGGTTTGAACTATTTGCTATGATGGTTTTCCAGAATATCATTAACTATGTTTTATGATAAGTCTTGTTTACATGAACTAAGAGGATGATTGAAAAATAGGCTTTAAAGAAAACAACACACCATTTATTTCCATTTCCACTTTTTTGAAAGTATTGTCAATGTGATAAATTAGATTAAGGATTTTGTTTTCTTCATTTGAAACCACACATTACTTCAGTTCTAAGTAAATGTGTTTCTTATTTTATTTGGATCATCATACGAGCAACATTTTGCACGTTATAATACAATTTCTAATATGATTTGGATTTTCTCTCATTTAAAACTTGGTTTTATTGTAATTGTTGGACTGAATAACTTCCTCATTCCATTGCATCGAAATCTCACATCCGCATGTTGTCATTCCCTGAAACTCACTGTTGATCGAATCACTATGAGAAATATTGAGAGATCTTTGTCCATTAAATATGAAGGATAATAATGTGACTGTGGGTCTTATACACATATATGGAATGAAACATGCCATGAATTAGTCCAGGCTTCTGTTTAGAGCAGTGGTTCTCAACAGGTCCGGCTTCAGGACCCACCGTCACCCCTTCATGACAAGCTATGACCCAAATCAAAGAAAAATGTCAACTTTTCTAATTGGTTCAACATAACATTCAGTAACACTTCTGTAAGTGTACTTTTAAAGTTTATTCAGTAACTTATTCTCGTGATAAAAATGTAATTAAAAGAATAAAATAAAAAGTGCAAATATGACAACCAACAGTACACCGTGGAATAAATTTAGTTTCTTCGGTTTTTATCCACAAATTAAGCAAAAAGTGCAATTCAAAAACATTCAACTGTACAAAATCAACTTTTTCTTCTGATTACCTTATCAGTTGGTAAATACTGAAAAAATGTTCTGCTTTTTATGAAATAAATTCTGTTTCTTCAGCTTTTATCCATAAATTAAAAATAAATCTAAAATAAATAAATTTTTAAAAACTCTTCAAAATAAAAGCACAGATTTTCAAAAAATTATTATTGTCCGAGCAAAGGTCTACTGCGACCCACTGAAAACGGTTCCTCAACCCACTTTAGGGTCGTGACCCACCAGTTGAGAATCACTGGTTTAGAGTCTATTCTGCACCTGCTCTGAATGTAAAGTGTCCTGTGATAACTTCTGTTATGATACTTAAATACAATTTGATTGATTGAACCATGGATAAGTAAAGTATCATCACATATTCTGCCACGGACGAGAGAAATTAGATTCAAGACTCACCGGAAACATATAGGTTGACTTTGTGATTGACATTTTTACTTCCAACATTCGCGTTGACGCCACACTCATAGACACCCGAGTCTTTGGGCATCACCTTGGTGAGGATGAGATTGTGTCTATCTCCAATACTGGTCGGCCGAGAAAAGTTGTAGTACTTCGGTTCATGGGTATCCTTGTATTTCCTGATGATTCCTTGTTTTTTGTCGTTGTGCAGCTGTTTGAACAGTGACAAAACAGATCAGTATTTCTATAACACACACACACACTAATAGTCTCGGGTGCGCGTGAAGAGTCAGAGATAAAACACATAACTGACCTTATACCAGGCCACTGAGATGAAGTTCATCCTGGTGAAATCGACATCGCCACACTCCAGAGAAACATCCTCCTTACAGGATGCTCTGGTCTCATTGTCTTGAGTTACGCAACCAGTCAAAAGCAGCTTATAACCCAAAAAACAAAACCAAACCAACCACAATAGTTAGTGACGACAGAGTAGTTTTGTGCTTGTGACTAACAGATCATCTGTGAAACACTTAATAATAATAGTACATTTTATTTGCGTGGCACATTTCATGCAAGAATTGGAGCCCAAAGTGCTTCACATCAGTTAACAACATCCAAGAAATAAAAAATAACATTTTCATAAAAAAGGCTGAAGACAGCCAAGGAATTAGAAATACATTCATATTGGATTACACACGAATGAATAAAAGTTCAACAATTTTAAAGGACAAGAAATAAAATGAAACTTCGACAAAATTGCATAAACCAGCCTTGAAAGAGATGCTTACAGGAATAAATAAATAAATGGAATAAAAACAGTGCGCATTCTGGGTTAGTGTTTGCAACAACCTTTTTTTTTTGTATCTCCCTTCAAAGGGCCAATAAAAATAAAAATGTTTTGAATTTGATTTAAATGTAATGGCATTTAAATTTAACTCACCTCAAAGAACAAAACTGCAACAATATCCTTCACCATTTCCACTTCAGTTTGAAGTTTGGTGCTTTTTCACTTCTCAAGCCAAATTTCCTGTGAATGATGTCATTTATGATGAACTTGCGACCCATGGGATGACGCCACCATGTGGTGATTCAGTGCAACACAGGAGACAGCGAGAGACAGGTAAAAGAATCCATCCCACAGCTGGTTTAATATGAACAGACACAGGATGAAAAAAAAGAACTAGAGTGTTTTATAACATTTATAATCTACATGGAAAATTTACCAGCGCACCACATTGGTTCAGCTCCATGTATCCGAGCAGGTTTACTGTGACTTAGGAGGTCAAAGGTCAACATTCTCTCTGTGACTCATGCAATTCACTTTATGTGCTTTTTTTGTCTTTGTTTTGTTTCTCATGACAGCTGTGCTTTAACTCACATTCTAATATTTTCACCCAAGTCGTGTCATAATCCACGGACACCTTTACAGTTCAGCTTCAGCCACGTCTGTCAAAAGAGTGCGACAACATAGTGGGAGTGTTTGCTGTAAATATCACTTGTGAAGCCACAGGGGGGGTTTCTTGAGTGGAAATGTGTAAAAAATCTGGTAAAAAACACATGAAACATATGCCTCCGAAACTGTACTTAAAAAAATAAAAATAAATGTATAAGTTAAACGAATAACATCTGATGTAGCAAAATAGAAATCAAAACAGAATATTAAAAGGTCATGATACACCGAATTTCTTAAAAAAAACAAAACAAAACAAAAAACCAAGTGGTTAAATGACTATTATCAAAACTTTCATCAGAGCTTTATAGTAACATAATATAGTGAAGATACTGAAAAACATCTCTGGTGTTACATATGACAATCATTCATCATTATATGTTTCCTGTGACTATATGTCCATACACTAATATAAATAATTATTGTTTCAACAGCAAATGTATCATTTTGGATTCCTTCAACACAATCAAAGCAAAGTACAGAAAAAATACTGATGAACATTGGACATAATTATATTGTTTCAAACTATCAAATGAAAATGTGCCTTATTATATGTCAGATCAGATTCATTTTATTGTCATTTTATTGTCATTGTCCAATGGTCTGGCAACGAAATGTCATAAAGCAGCAGCACAGAGTAGAAAAAAGAGGGCAGAGCAGATGCACAACAAAATTGAAATCTTAGCACAACATAGACAGTATATACATGATTGAAGTCCTGGAGTCGATGATGAAACGAGGGCAGAGATGCATTGTTCCAGAGCTGAGACGTTGTAACTGTCATCGTAAGGCTACCATTAGCATAGCGCATTAGCTGCTAACCTCTAACCTAACTGCAACAGCTTCATTTGTGTTATACTGTATATTGAAAGCTGCATCTGATAATGAATACACTCCAATTTCAATAATAAACGAGGTAATTTTGTAATTTTTCTGTTAAATTTTTTCTGTGAAAATTTTTTGCGTGGCACATTACAAATATTTTGAAAAGAATGTTACACCACAACTCGGTCATGTTCTGCAGGGTATTTCTCTGGCCATCACACACACACACACACACACACACACACACACACACACACACACACACACACACACACACACACACACACACTGAAACTTGCTCATCCTGTTGTTTTCATCTCAGGGAACTCCCCATTGTCTCCGATGGAGCATTTTTTATTTTTTTTTTTGCACGTCACTCTCGTCGACAAAGGAGGTTGATATATGGTTATTAATAGCAGACTGGCTTTATGGAAAAGGGAAGAGTGAGGTCTTTGGATTCCACCATCTGCATTAAACAATGCCTCGTTCAGCAGCAGCTGGCACAGCGAGCAGTGGGATGTAAAAATGTAGTGATGTTACCCCTGAACATCAGTGCAAATGAGGATTTTTGGCCGGTTCCTCCTGCAGCTGCGAGCAGCTCAGATTTATGAGCAGGAAGAACCTCTGTATCAGGAAGAAACTGCAAAGACCAAAAAAAAAAAAAAGAACATGACAGGCCATAATTTTTTAACAGTTTTATTAACACGCTTTATTTAGTTGTTTGCCGCGTGTTAAAGAGTCCCCGTGTTGTCGTGGGGCTCGACGCTTTAATAAGACACACAGGAAGTTTACAGTCACGGGGAAAATATGTTTGGTTCAGGAAAAGGAAAACTGATAAATGAGAAATGTCAGGAAAAAAAACAACACAAAAGCAAACTGCTAGAGCCGGGGTGTCAAACATGCGGCCTGGGGGCCAAATGCAGCCCACCAAAGGTTCCAAGCCGGCCCGTGGGATGAATTTATGAAATAGAAAAATGACACCAAAGGTTCCACATATAGACTGGGGGAAAATATGACCATAATAACCTATAAACATTCACAACTTAAACGTTTTCTCTCTGGAAATGTATTGAATGAATGAACTAACCTGAATGAATGTAAGTAATAATAATAAAATAATCCAAAATATACACAACTTCAAATGTCTGAAGAGAAACAAGTGTAATTTAATAAAGTTTCTACCTGTTTATAAATGTTTTGTGTATTTGTAGATCCACTGTGATCTATAAATTGTAATGTACATGTGTAAATTATAAACTGAGGTATAATGTTGTTAAAATTATACTTATTTTTCCTGGTTGTTGATGTTATTCATATTGTTTTAAAGAACACATATAAACATTTTCATCATATGGGGACAGTTTGGAGTTGACATTATTAGATAGATAGATAGATAGATAGATAGATAGATAGATAGATAGATAGATAGATAGATAGATAGATAGATAGATA
>JAPTHA010003498.1:0-10492 GCA_029814585.1 Gymnapogon annona | reverse complement strand
CGTGATCTCCTGAAGTCAACAATAATCTCCTTAGTCTTATTGATGTTCAGGAGCAGGCTGTTTCTCTTACACCAGTCCACCAGGTGTTGCACCTCCTGCCTGTAGGCCAGCTCGTCGTCGTCCCGAATAAGGCCCACGTATGCCCCCATATGTTGAATGCCATTCTGTTTCATGAATGCTTCAAACTCTGCACTTGTGAAACACGTTCCATTGTCTGATACCAGCATCTTGGGTAGACCAAACACACTAAAACTTTGTCTCAACTTCTTAATGGTTGTCTGTGATGTCGTTGACTTCACTAGGTAGATATCCATCCACTTTGAATGAGCATCGACTACCACTAAAAACATCTCTCCCATGAATGGTCCTGCATAATCCACGTGAATACGTGACCATGGTGATTCAGGACACTCCCACGGATGTAGTGGTGCCCCTACTGGTGCTTTCTGGTTTTGTTGACAAACTTCACAAACTTGTACAGTCAACATCTTGGTCCATTCCAGGCCACCAAAAATACGATCGAGCGAGACCTTTCATCTTTGACATGCCTGAGTGAGTTTGATGCAATAATGTCAGCAATTTGTCTCTTCCTTTTTCTGGAGTGATTACTCTGGCTCCCCAAAGTACACACCCAGCCTTGACACTCAACTCCATCTTCCTCTGATGATATGGCTTCAAACAATCTGTCAATTTGTCTCAACTTCTCAGTGGTTGTCTGTGATGTCGTTGACTTCACCCTTTTAGAACGTGTGCATGAACTTGTGATAATACAACATCCTTTGCTGTCCATTTTCAAATTTGGTCTGTGTCCACAGGTTTTTTGTCCAGTAAGTCCATCATTAGCACATGCTCTGTTTTTTCCTCTTTTCCTTCTTTCTCGGGAATGGGAAGTCTGCTCAAAGCGTCTGCATTCTCATGACGTTTCCCTGGTTTGTACACCATTTTGTACTCATAAGCACTCAGTTGCACTGCCCATTTTTGTACACGCGGTGAACCCATCTGTGGAATAGGCTTCTTCTCATTGAACAAATAAATCAAGGGTTTGTGGTCTGCATAAATAGTGAAACTAAGTCCATATATATATTTATGAAAACGGGTGACACCAAACATGACTGCTAAGGCTTCCTTATCCAACTGTGAATAGCGTTTTTAATGTGGTTGCAGTGTGCGCGAAATGAAACTCAAAGGTCTCTCACTTCCATCCTCCACTTGATGTGAGAGCACAGCACCCACTCCATAGGGTGATGCGTCACATGACAAAATCAGTGGTCTGTCCGCCGAATAGTGAACCAACACTGATGACGTGTCCAACATGTTCTTTGATACATTAAATGTCTCTTCTTGTTCCTTATGCCAATTCCACTTAACATCCTGCCTCAACCACTTGTGTAATGGTGCTAGTACGGTTGCTAGCTTTGGAAGAAACTTGCCATAGTAATTTAGCAATCCCAGATAAGATTTCGACTCTGTCACATTTGTTGGTGCAGGTGCTTCCTGTATGGCTTTTATTTTCTTCTCCACAGGATGCAGTCCCTGTGCATCGACCCTGTGTCCAAGATACTCTACTTCATTCTGTAGAAAAGTACACTTACTTCTCCTTAAACGCAATTTTGTTGTACATCTGCTCTGCCTTTTGTTTCTACTCTGTGCTGCTGCTGCTTTTATGACATTTCGTTGCCAGACCATTGGTCTGTGCAATGACAATAAAATGAACCTGAATCTGAATCTGAATCTGAAGCCTGCGTCTATCATCTAGGTAAGTGGCTACCCTTGGTATGTCTCTTAATAGTCCTTACATTATTCTCTGAAATATAGCTGGTGCTGAAGCCACGCCAAATGGTAGTCTGTTGTAAGTAAACAAACTCTGATGTGTGTTTATTGTCAGATATATCTTTGATCTTTGTCCATCACTATCTGCTGATATGCGTGACTCATATCCAACTTTGTGAACTGTTTTCCTTAGTCCAGCGATGCAAACAAATCCTCTACACGTGGTATTGGATATTGTTCCAACGTTTCCACAGTGTTCACTGTAAGTTTGTAGTCTCCACACAATCTCACCTGACCCGATGGCTTCATTACAGGTACAACTGGAGCTGCCCAGTCTGAATATGTGACTGGTTCTATTATTTTCTCTTTCAGGAGTCTATTTCTTCATCTACCTTTGTTCACATAGCAAATGGTACTGACCTGGGATGGAAGAACCGGGGTGTTGGGTTGTTCATCCCATGAATCTTTGCTGTGGTACCCTTTAAGGTGCCCAACTCCTCTTTGAAAACTGCCTTGTGCCTTCTCAACAATTTTTGTAGTGACTCCTCTTTTTCTTTCATGTTGTGACATGCTTCATGCTGCTGTCGTATTTCTTTCCATTTTAACTTTATTTCTTCTATCCAGCCACGTCCAAGTAAGTTGGGGCCATTTCCTCCAACCACCAATAGCGAAAGCTTGGCATGTTGCTTCTTGTGCTTGACCTTGACCTTAGCCATCCCCACGACTTTGACAGGGTCCCCTGTGTAGGTCATTCATTCATAGGTTTCATTCATTACTCTAAGACTACAGCCGGTGTCGACTTCAAAAGTAACACTCTTCCCATTCAGCTTCGTCTCTACTGTATACGAGTCAACTTTTCTCAGCTGCTCTTCACTCAATAGCCCAAGTTTGTGACGCAAACACTCCAGTGCATACGTCCCCTCATCCGAGTCCTCCGCATGAGATGCATCTTGCTTCTCTTCCACTTTGTGTGAACGAAAGTTAGAGCTAGAGCGCCCCCACTTTTCCTTTTTCAGCTCCACATTTTTGTTATCATTCTCCTTGCTTTGGGACTTCTTATTTCGACAAGCTCTGGCTATGTGGCCAATTTTTCCACGTGTGGCATTTTTGTTGACGAAATCTACAGTCAGATGCATTATGTTGCCCTTTACAGCGGTAACACTCTTTGGTTGTTTTATGGAATGCTCCACATGTGTGCGAGCCTTTCTTCACAAAACACTTCACCACAGCTCCTGGGTTTTGCAAATCATGTGCATTTTTGTTGGCTGTCTCTGAGGCTACGGCAATTGACAACACCTTGTCAAACGTCAAATCCTTTCTGCTAGAAGACGCCTCTGAATCCTATCATCATTGATCCCACACATAATCCTGTCCCTTAACATCTGTGTAAAGTGTTTCCGTAGTTAATCTTGCACTAGCTGACGTAGTTCTGCCACATAATCCATTACCGTCTGATTTGTCTTCGGGTTTCGGGAATCAAACTTGTACCTTTGTACAATTTCACTTGGTTTTGGATCAAAGTGATTTTTCATTAATTGAACTAGCTTGAGGTAAGACTTGTCTTTGGGCTTCTCTGGGCTCAACAGGTTACGCATTAGACTGTAAGTCGTTGCACCCACAACGCTTACCATGATAGCCCGCTGTCTATCCACATTGTCAATGGCATTGGCCACAAAAAACTGGTCCAGTATTTCACAATACTCCTCCCACGTTTGATTTTTTTTTGGTCAAACGGTGCCAGCGTACCAATGCTTGCCATTGCTTTCCTCCCACTTAAAGCCAAAACTCGTCATTTTTCAATAGTCAGCTTCCATTAGCATTAACTCACCACGCTGTTCAACACTTCATCCAGCAACCTGGCTCCCTCCTCGCACCGTGTCTTTATTCAGCCAACTTTCCTCATCGCCAGAAATATGTTGTATCTTCGTCCCACCAAATATGGACATGAATCAGTTGAATTTAGATATTTATTTATTTAACTCTGCACGCTAATATAAAGAACACGAACACCAAGCAACTACTGTCGTGTGCTGTCACTTCTCTCTCACCGAGTCGTCGCCATCAATCAGTCCTCACTGACGTAAAACAGGTAACCCGGCTCTGTGCAGTAAGCCTGCCCTCTAGCGTCTGTTTCAGGATACTACATCTGGCTAGATAATTTGTTGAGTGCATGTTTTGTCCGTTAATCTGTGTTAACGTTTGACACATGTTTAGCTAGGTGGCAACGGATGCTAGCTAACCGTGACTGGTATTTTCATTCATGTTACGTATCATGGCACACACACGTAATCCCCCATTTGTAAATATAAATGTATGTGATAGAAGAACACATTTATGCTTTAATTTTGTATAGTGTAAGTCCCGTCGTGTTTGATTAAATGTGCAGAGTTTTAGAATTTATGTTTAAAGATAAAACAGTTTTGTGAATGTCAGGTATTTTCAGTTGAACTAGTTTGGATGTGAAAAACATATTAAAGTGTTTTTATAAGCATTTATATGCTGCGAACAAGCGTATGCTTGTGGAAAATACAATTTATGCAATTTGTAAAGAGGAAAAAGTACATTTTGGTTTGTGAATGAGAAGTGATTTTTTTTTTACATTGAATTATTTTTGTTTCTAAATTTAATCATTTAAGAATATTTGAAACAATTTTTGACTGAATGTGATGATTTTGAGGACAAATAGTCCTGTTTGAGTTTGTTAATAAACACAACTGCAGAGACACGAAGATTACCCTGTCTTACAGGGAAACATATCTGTTTACAAGCTACAAAAACTAGACAAACCAACTACAAGACAACAAGGCCAAACATGAAATAACTCAAACACAAACCAGATTCTTGACTCAGTAGGGCTTCCATGGACTCTGTTTACCCGGAAAACAGAGTCCATGGAAGAAAATATCCGGGTTATTGCAGGCTGAGGGAGTGTGAAGATGATTATGAGGCCGCGCTGCTCGCAGGGCAATCTGCTTCTTAAAAAGCAGAGCAATCAGCCACAGTTGAGCAGCACTGCCAGGCGTTCCAGATTAACTACGATCACTAGTCCCCTGAGGGGAAGGGTGTGGCTCAGCCACAGCCCGGGCTGACCATGACATATTGTCTCCTGATCCTCATTGATTGTCAGTGCTTAAACAGCAGGATCGTGACCTGCACGACACAGCACTGAACTTCCTTTCCTTTTTTTCCAATTATGTTTTTTAGTTCATCTGAACTTATTTATGGTGACAGTCAAAAAAGACAGAAGTGATGCGGAATGTCACTGTAACTGTTGCAACAGGAAGTGGGCCGACTCTCGCGGGCGCGCTCAGAACAGATGATGACACAACCGAGTTTCCATTTGACAGCTGCTCAGAAAATCCATCGTTTTTTTTCACTCAAAGTTAATAAACCACAAATCCGACTGTAAAACGAACAGCAGTGAAGATTGAAAGACAAAAAGACGTGACTCTTACCCGTCGGCTGCATTAATGTCAGTAATTAGACACCTGAGATCACTGTTTGTGTGGGTGAATGCACACGTGCGAATGATTTTCACCGATGTATAATTATCAGTGAACGACTGGTGTTCTGGTCCTGACAAAATAATTGGACACCCTGCAATTTCCTTAAGAGACACAAACCCTAATTATCTAACTGTTTTGTGACACTGCTTCCTAAAACAAACACGTGCCTCATTCGGTAGAAGAAGAAAAAAGAAAAAAAAATATCCCTTCATTATGTAAAGTAGGTAAATGCACATCAGGCCTTGGATCGGCAAAGTCAATAAATTATTTTGGATCAAGTTGCATCATCTCAATTAGTTTTCACAACACACGAATGAATTATGGGATTCAAACCTTGTTAATTTTTCCTCAGATAAAGATAGTGTCGCAGCAGAGTTTTGTAACTGTATTTGTGTAATTGGTTCTGGCAGATTTACCACAGTTATGATACTGTTTCAGGAAAATGTACACATACACTACATATACTATGCACTACAAGAGGACATTCACAACCCACAATGACAGGAACAGAGACAACAGACAAAACAAACAACAAAAAACATGAGGAGCATAAAAAACACAAAACAGGCTCAATGACACACACACACACACACACACACACACACACACACACACACACACACACACACACACACACAAAACAAAAACATATCACTTATAACTTGGGTGACTATAAGTGATTATAAGACTTTGTTGCAGCAGAGTTTTGTAACAGTGTTTGAGCAAGTGATTCTGGCAAATTGACCCAAGTTATGATACTGTTTCAGGAAAATGTATATGTGAAAATGTTTTATGTGAAATTTAAAACAAAATATTTTATTTAGATTTTTATTTACAACGCCCAGAAACTTCAGCAGTACTAGCCTGGAAAAATCAGCTGGAGGTCGCCCGGGACTGGGAAATGCACGTTGATATAGGCCAATTGCTCACAGTACCTCTGCACATAGCAACCTCCACCCTAAGGCCAGACATGGTACTTTGGTCCGACAGCTCGTGTGCTGAGCTGACAGTACCATGGGAAGATGCCACAGATGAGGCCTACGAGAGGAAAAGCTGCGGTACTTAGACCTGAAGGCTGAGGCCGAATAGGGAGGCTGGAGAGCGTCAGTCCGCCCTGTGGAAGTGGGCTGCCGAGGCTTCATCACAACATCCACCATCAGTGTGCTCAAAGAACTGGGAATCCATGGCCAAGCCCTGCGTCATACCATCAGAGAAGCATCAGACTCAGTAGAGCGTTGCAGCCGATGGCTGTGGTTAAAAGGAAGGATCCCGAGTGGGCTCCCGGGAAGCTAGGGACACACAGCCAGGTCTGATCAGCCTGCGGTGGGCCTGCCTCAGATGAGAGTGTATTGTATGTAAAAAGGCCAAAACACCCAATGATGCTGTGGACTACAACTGAGGATGTGTCCCTGCTTCCCGCTTGGTGAGGAGCACCTGGGGTCATTCCTGTGCAGACATTTCTGGATACTTACCATCTTGTCCTTTTTCATAAATCATTAGACAATATTACAGCTACATTCATAGACCACAAGACAACATTCACAACCCACAATGACAGGATCAGAGACAACAGACAAAAAACCAAACAAAACGAGACAAAAAAACCACACAAAGAGCGTATGAACAACACAAAACTGGTACAATGACAAAAGAAAAACCCTGTCTTTCGGCTTTTTCCCTTCTGGGGTCACCACAGCAAATCCAATTCACATGTTTGATTTGGCAGGACTTTTTATTTATTATTTTTTTACATCGGATGCCTTTCCAACCCACTGGACGCTCACCCTAGGAATCGAACCCAGGTCCCCTCTGCACCAGCCCCTGTGCCTTACCAACTGAGCTATCCAGCCGCGATAGCTGTTTCACAAAAGAAAATCCCTATATTTACCCAAATTACAAGACTTTGTTGCAGCAGAGTTTTTTGTAACTGTTTGCTTTGGTTCTGGCAGATTTACACAAGTTATAAAACTGCAAGAGTGAAGAGCGTTGCTTAATCCAGGGAGAGATTGTGCTCAACCACTGTCTTGATGCAACATGGGAAGTCCTGTGTTTGTGTTAGAATTTGAGACAATTTATTTTTATTGTCCACTCCCAAAAGCAGATGTGTTTAATGCTGGATCATATCCAATTACATGAAACAGTATTGAATTCCAAAAAGTGTGGGAAACAAAACATGTTGAACTGATGAATCTGACTAAAACTCAAACTGTCAAAGTATGTGACGAAACTGACAGAAATTCAATCGCTCAACCCCTCCCCCCTTCCAATCAAGATGTGGTTGAAGAAGTCAACAGTTGTGTGAACCAGCTCTATATACCTGAGCAGGGCTTGTAGGACTTCAGAGGTCATAGGTCAACTTATGTCTCTATGTGACTCATGTGGTTCACTTATTTCTGTTGTTTTTTGTTTTCCGGTTTTGTTTTCTGTGTTCTTTGTGTGTTTTGTTTTGTTTTTTTTTTCTTATTTTTTTGTCTGTTGTCTCTGTATATAAATGTAACTGTCAAAATCTATATACAATAATATTTAAAAACAAAAAAAATACATTGAGGTCACTCAGTGTCTACTTATTCTCCAACAGTGTGTATGTAGTGTGTGTGTCCCTGCTTGCTTTTATCGTTGTGACGTTTCTCAATGGAAATGACAGAATAGAAATCCCCACTGTCTCTATTTCAGTCATGGACACACACACACACACACACACGCTTATGAACACACACTCCGGCAGTAGATCCGTCTGGTCGTACTTTGTCTTGCTTGCCACTCATCATCCACTCTGCAACGGTTAATAAAATAAGAGCCAGAGTCGACAGGAGGGGAGAGGCGGAGCTCTGCGACAGTTTGGCACATATCAAGGACCAGAACAAAGACATACAAAGCATGTGTCATATCTGAGGCATTTCTAAATGTCTGGACTCCTTTCACAATTTTTTCTCCTCTTAGTCTTTGAACAGGGGGAGGTTTCATCACTGTCCAAATGTTGGCTGAAATAAGGTTGGTGGGTGTTGGATTAAAGTTCTACATAAACACATGGATAAAATTCAGGCATTTTATTTCTTTTCTTTTTTGTCTGGTTTATCAGAATTATTGCTTGTTTTTAATTGGTTAGGAATTTTTCTCTTGTTGTTTGATGTGTATTTTAATTTTTTAGTTATGTGTTTAATGATCATTTCTATCCTTGAGTTGACCTTTTAATGGTCTTTTCGCTGCTTTTTTTTTTAAAAGGTAGAGCCCATGTTCTATTTTATTTGCTAAATTATTTTATTTCTACTGTTTTTTGTTTTAAATGTCATCGTTATCTGTGTCTGGAAAGCACTTTGGGTCGACTTCAGTTGTTTATTATTGTGCATGACAAATAAATTTACTTCATAATAGTTGTAAATGTTAAACTGACTACAGCTTCATTTACAGACAACTAAACAGATCATGAAAGACATATCACATAGAAAGACATATCGATAAAACATTGTGGTTTTAATTTATATATATAAAGGTGAAACCGATAGCACACAGGAAGTGAGACTGACCAAAACAGTAAACATCTCAAATCTTGTCACCACAACTGAGACATGAGTGCAAGCAAACTCACCAGGATCAAATGAAACACAGCATTATTTTTTGATGCTGACTGAAGGATGTAGGTCTCTGGTAACACTAAACCCCCAGCTGCAGCAGCGACATTGAGACTCTTTCTGAATAACAATTACAGCGTGTGAGGTTGATTTTTAAAAGTCTCGTCCTCTGGGCTGCACTTTTTTTTAATTTCATTTTCTTATTATTAATGAAAAAAATGATTTGTCTTGATTGCTGGAGTGCTTTTAAAAAGGGGATTTATATTGAAGTCTTAAAGACGACGTTGCTATTAATTCATGTTTCTCATTTATTCAGTGGACCCTTTAAAAATTCGGGTTGTATTTTATTATTTCTTTTTTCTAGTTTTCAAGAAGACTGTTGAATTATTTATACCTCTAGCCCAGTAAAATAGACGAGGTCTGCTGCTTCAGTAAATCTCCACCTGCTCCCTCCTCTTTAGGAGAAACAGACCATTGCAGAAGTGCTTTATGCTACACACACACACACACACACACACACATCGGTTACTACATTAACTCCATGAGGAGGCATCTCATTGCCATCGGTTAAATTATGAACCCCACGCATCCTGTCCTATCCAATCTAGTTTCTCAGTGTTACATAATATATTAACCGAGGCGTGTGTGTGTGTGCCTGTGTGTGTATGTGTTACATCTCGTGCTGACATTTTCGACTTGCAGTCTTCCTCATAGGGTCATGTAACGTGGGATGTGGCTGCGTCCCTTATCAGGTGATCGTCCTCACAGATCTGTCAAAGTCTGTCTCTTGAGAATGGCATCCCAGGTATGCGAGAAGGTGTACGTCCCCCCCCCCCGTCCCGGTTCATGGAGTCCTCCTCGCACTTCCTGATCTCTATTGCCTCTTTTATCCAACGTTTGAATGTATTGTTTTCTGTTGTTATAATGGTCCCTGCTGTCCCAGTCCATGATGTGACTGTTACCTTTGGTACATAAGGGCTGATTTTTTTTTGTTTTCTTGGTCCACAGTTTCCTTTTGTGTTCTAGTGAGGCTTGCTGCTGTCTTCTCACATTCTGTTTGGCGTTCCTTTTTCTCCATGGTCTTTAGTAAAATTTGTCTTGTTGATTGAACTCTACTTGATTGTTGTCGTTTTTTTTTATTTCTGTTAATTCAATGTCTGTCTATTCTCTTCTCATTTCAATTCTATCAAGTCAAATAAAATAAAATTAAAGTTTATTTGTATAGTGCCATGTCACAACAACTGTTAAGGATCACGTGACAATGAACCCAGATGCAGATTGTGCGGATTCCAAAATAAAAGACTTTATGTTCATACAGAACTTCACTCTTAACGTTATCAATTCTTATCAAAAACACCGGGAATATCATTAAAGATTACAACAAAAATAACCCACAACGGGAAACGTAAAAATTCAAAACTATAAATCAAAATCACTCATAAGAGGATAACTGTTTAACTTACAAAAAGCGCTCTATCAGAGGAACTAAGACAATTTCGATTATTCAACAAACAAGACTAGACTATACAATACTCTTTGGATCAAAATACCTTCAACTATGGCTTTGACAAGAGAACAAGACGTGGTACAGTCACTGGACACAGGGAACAACGATCTGACACAGACTAGACAGAGACACGGGTTTAA
>JAPTHA010003425.1:0-10499 GCA_029814585.1 Gymnapogon annona | reverse complement strand
ATCTATCTATCTATCTATCTATCTATCTATCTATCTATCTATCTATCTATCTATCTATCTATCAATCAATCAATCAAACTTTATTTATAGAGCACTTTTCATGCAGGCAAATGCATCACAGAGTGCTTTACATAATAAAAACATTCCCAACCAAACCACCCCCCCTCTCTGTGTGCAAACAGAAAAATTAAAAATAAGTAAACAAAAAAATAAAATAAAATAATAATAATAAAAAGGCAAAAATATAAGGTAGTATTCATTTGTTGTCATCTATCCATGTAATGCAAGTACACACTTTTAAAGATAAATAAACTTTTATTTCCTAAGAATATTTAAAATTTGAATTATATTATGGGAAAAAAAAGATATTGTAAATATCAAAAATCAAAAATCAAAATGGTTATTTAGGAGTCAGTCGCCCCGGTCACAGCGATTTTAAGTCATGATCCGGTGTCTTTGGTAAATTAAAAAAAAACATATTGCACCCGCCAAACTTATCGAGCTGATTTTTTATCATCGTCCGTTTAAATGATTTATTGATTATCGTGACAAGTACAACGAGACTAAATATTGAATATTACCATATGTTTAAGCACCAAACGAAAGTAACTTCACAGGAGGGTGTGTTCTTCGCACTACCACGATGTAGCAGCTTGTTGAAAATTCTAAAATGATTTCTTCTAAAGCCCTGAACCACTTGGCTCAAAGCTATACTTGTGATTTTTTTTTTTTTTAATCACCCCCCTTTATACATGGGGAGTGCCCCCAGGTCCTCATATGCTGCTCTCTCACTGGTTCCAGTTCCAGATTAAAAAGGAAAGGTGAGCGTGCACACACCACCAGGGCCTCAGATTTACCGGAATAACCTTCCAGAAGAGATAGGAGGACGAGGAGGACTTCCAAATTTAAGCATCTTCATAAAACACACATTTCTAATGATCTATCCATCATGTGATGCTTGTATCTCACCTGCCTGCACTTCTCATAGATTGTTTTTACTTTTTTTTTATTTACGGTCGTTCTCTGTGTTGTTTTATTAAACATCCTATTCATTTTTATTTCATATATTTGATTTCTTTTTATTTTAAGTTAAATATTTTTGTTTTACCTTCACTTTCTGATCCTGTTTTGGAAAGGCGATGCATAGAATAAAATTTGCGGGTTGTTATGACATGATACAGTTGACAGGGGCCGGATAATATATAGAAATGTTTTTCCATGTTAAACTACAATTAAAGAGTAGGATAATGAGTCCAATGTGATAAATGAGTTTGCGTGTCAGGCATGTCTATGTTAAGACGCGTTGGTGATTATCGATCAAACTAAACAACCTGATGAAGCTGACTGAAAGTCACCTTGATATAATTCTGGCTATCAATCATTTGGAGTGCACTCTTAGTCATGGTTGGCAGTGCCATTAGCATCACCATAGCATTGTTTGGCGAAGACGACAGAGCTGTTCTGCTGTGATTAACACAATGAAGAATCATATCCTCCTGTCTCGCTGCAACGTCTATTGTTTCCCATTTAGCTCGCTAATCTCCTCTGGATGCCTCATCTCGGCATTATAACTACTCCACAATGTCTCCAACGTCACTCTGAAAGTGCTGGTGTGTGTGAGTTATAGTACAGTTGCCTCTGTATTTGTATTTTTAAGCCTGGTATTGTCAAGCGGTTGTATCACAATGAGGAAATCTACCATGGATAATTAGTTGAGAATAAGGTGTAAGGAAGCCAGGAGATTGCTTAAGGTTTTTTTTTTTGTTTTGTTTATTTTTTGTTATCTTTTTCTTTTTTTTTCCTCAAATAGACCTTTTAAACTTTTTTTTTTTTTGCTTTGGTAAACAACATTGAATTTTGAAAAAAATGAAATAAAATAGCCCTTACATTAAATATTCATTCAGTCTGAACTAAACCTAGACGGAACTATTGCTCAGATCAATTGCCACACATGTGTGCTTTATCTAAACAATTACAGATTCAGTCCTGAGATACTGTTTCAAACACAATTTACCATTCGGCAGCTCCGTGGACGCAGGCCTTCAGACGATCCATTCTAAGTCGTGATCATTATTTCTATTGCACACCTCTTTCCAATTATAAGCTGTTTTGCTGCCAATGTTCACAACAGAAGCGGAGAGGGGGTAACTCACTCAAACACCTGGTCTGGGATCAGGGAGCAAAACACATTTGCCCTCTTGTCTCACATGGACTGCATTCAGAGGCGAACTATGGGCTTCCTAAAGGTTCTGTGTGGTTGGGAGACATATGGCTTAGCCTGGTGTTATGTAACCCTCAGCCCTCACCATCTGCCTGGAGGCCCAGGTGTGCGGCGCCTGCCAGCCTCCGACTGAATCCAACACCACTGGAGCTCTGTCATTCATGGCTTTTTAATCTCGCCACCATCCCATCCCTTGTTCCAATTACTAGACATGCACGTGTACAAATAGAGCCGTATTAATAACTGTGGAAGCCCTTCCCAATTTGGCTCAATACAGGAAGGAAGCGGCGGAAAAAGCTTCCTCGGTGGATGTGCGAGGGAAAGTGTAGGGGATACTGGTGCCCGGCGTTTGTTGACAGGAGGGCCCAGAGCACAGAGCAGGCTGGGAGTTATTGGAAAATAAATCATAAATCATCTCACCTCAGTGACAAGGAAAAGGCCCTCGCAGAGCTCATCTCCTGTGTGGCCGGCCTGACTTCATCTGATCTGTAATGCTCATGCTAATACAGCCATAACGAGTATGCATGTGCCGAGAAGGGATCATTAAGGGGGGAGGGCTGAGACACACACCGACCAGGAAGGAAAACTTAAGTACCACCAGCAGGAATAACTTTGACCTCTCTGGGAAGACCACTGCTAGTTCATCCTACAAACCCTCTTCGCTCCCGTGAGGCACCATGAGGCTTGTTTCTGCCCAGAGGTGATTTAGCTAGCAACTCATCCCTTCAGATTATTAGTGAAGGGGGGAAAAAAATCCATAGCGGGACTTGGAAACAATGTGGGTGGCTTTACATCCAAAGCACTGACAGGCTTGTTGTCATAGTGCAAATGCTGCAAAACCAACAAATATATTTGCCTTTACAAATACAGTGCATCCAGTCAGGTGATCGAGCCTTTAGTAAATATTGAGTGGAGGGGGTGTCCCAGCAGCGTGGTCTGCAGATTTATGTGTAGCGAGAGGAGTACAAAGATGAGCCCCCGTGAGGATTCAGGGAGAGATGGCTTGTGTTTGATCACCCATCAGGTGTCAGCGATGTTTCGTCTGTTAGAAACACAGGAGAGGCTGCCGCTCTTGTTTGTGCCAAGCACATCTCTTCAAAGAGCCTCGGAAGCTCTGTAGCTCCTCATTTAAATGGGAAAGTTTCTTTCAGCTGATAGTGAGCGCTGGTGGATCTCCTGTTGACACAGGACATTTTTTTTTTATCCCGGTGAAAACACATCACCGTTGTTTTTCCGCCTCGTGGTGAGAAGGTGATTAATGACCAATTTTGAGATTCTATCAAAGCAACTGCGCCGCGCTGCAAATCCACCCTAATTACTACACATTGTTACAAGAGTAGGAGAAACACAATATCACATGAACGCTGAGACCAGAGGAAGAATGGCTCTTTATGTTTGAAACCTATATTTAAGTATACCTTAAACAATGCTGAATCACTTCTAACGAGATAATCGCTTAATTTTTTTTTTCCTTTTAGTTATGCTTTTCCTTTTTATAACCGCCGTCTTGGCAGAATCCTGACGTAAGCTTGTCCGTAGCGCCTACTTGATCAATTTTAATTGCCACGGTTCTCACCCCGCCAACAAAAACAGAAAGTTGAAAGTAAAAGTAAGAAGGAAAAAAAAAAAAAAAGAATGAAATGTATTCCCGCATACTATGATATGGTAAATGTTAGCGCCTGCTGCATTGCACTCCATATCACTTCGCTCCATATGAAAAATAGTTTGCTATTTTGGAACCCCCTGGCAGCCATAGTGGATCACCACAGACCCAGAGCTCATTTATCTTTTGTCAGAGATGAAGCCAAACTAACGCCATCTCCTGAAGCTGCTAAAGAATGAGGAGGGACGTAGGGAGGGTAAAAATAAACCCGGAGCCCAGGTAGCTACACAAAGAAGTCACTCTACAAGTAATGGGTGGCTTCTGAAAGTGGAACTCTGTTTGGAACTGTCTCTCTGCTTCAAAATGATACTGTTTAGTGTCTGAGTTTATTTAGTTGCCTTTGTTGGCTTCTGAAAGCTTGGGGATGTAATGAGAGGGAGGGGATGTATGGCGACAGCCACGCTATGTGACAAGTAAATGTGCCCAATTAAAGATTTTGATAGGGTGTGTTTAAAGGCGTTAAACAAGCAGTAACATTAAGGAAATAAAGAAAATGTCAGCCAGTCCGCTTATGTGAGAAAATGCTCCGTAACACCCCTAATGATATATTAATCTGTATAATTTGTATTTGCATTTGAGAAAGAATCGTGTATCATTTAAGCTGTGCTATGTGTATAAAACTGGAAAAAAAATGTTTAGCAACTTAGTAACTCTTGCCTTTCTTTAAATATTTACTTATGTAATACAATTATTATTCTGATATTTAATGAAATGGTCAAAAAAAATAGTGGCTTGGAACTGGATTGCCACCAGAGGACCTTTTGACATAACTGCGACAACAACGATTATAGTAAAAAAAAAAAAAAAGAAGTAAAAAAAAAAGGCAGAGTTAAAACCTGGCCCACAGTGTTTAGAGAAAAGACCTGTAACGTGACGAGAAAATCTATAGGTTCCTCAGAGCTGGTGTAGCAACAGGTTCAGCATTGCACACCTTGTAAACATTCTAAAACACTTGCTCTAATTTATCAGGATCACACTGATTCAACAAACCGGGAATGGTTTGTGATTCTCATCTCCATCTCTTCGCCCTGTTCAGGTGCCTGACCAGGTAAAGCATCATCCCCTCGTACAGTCGGTGCTGTTAAAATACAGCGCTGACTTCCAACTTCAACATCGTGTTTACATGCACAGAGTAACCTGGCTGTTGGCCACGGTCTGATCAAAAATGTTACTTGGCTTTAGCTGTTTACGCAAACCCTTTATACCCTGCAAATGTACATCCCTGATGCCATGAATAAGCCAGTTAAAAGAACATTCCCTTACACCTGTGGTGCCCCAGATAGAACGGTCTGCCAGCAGAAAGATGTAGCCGCCAGCTACAGCCTCCCTATTTGATTCAGCTCCTTTATTACAGGGGAAAAGAAATTCTAATCCTCGCGGTCATAGTAACACTCCTAACCGTTGAACGTGCTGATACGGACTATGTTTTTTGAGGCTTTTACAGATGATTAAGTATCCCAAAGCGTATCTCAAATCAAATCGAAGTTTCTTTATATCGCGCCAAGTCACAACAACTGTTTTTTCACAGCGCTTTTACCTATAGAGTTGGTCAAACTGGACTCTTAGATTAGTTGGAATAGAAATCCAACAGAATCTCGAATGCACACTGAACAGTGAGGAAGTTTAACATTTAAATCCAGTCATTGCAGTGGTGAGCAAACTGAATCCAGAGCACACAAACTAGTGAATTAGTAGCATGCATTATACGATCCAAATGACAATGATTTCTTTCGGCTTTTTCCCTTTCAGAGTCACCAGAGCGAATCCAATTCGCATATTTGATTTGGCAGGAGTTTTTATGTCAGATGCCCTTCCTGACACAACTGGATGCTCACCCCGGGAATCAAACCCGGGTCCCCTATGCACCAACCCGGTGCCTTACCAACTGAGATATCCAGCCGGGAGGGTGCATTATACGATCCAAATGTGGGCTTATAATTCTGTTATTTATTTGGGCTTAAGTGCAGCAGAGACACCTGGGTAAATATCGGCGTAGACTGTAAATGACAGAGATAGAATTAAATTCATCGCTGAGGGACTCACTCGTTTTTCCCGTAACGGGCCTATTACCACCCATTTTCCTCTTTTCGCTTATAAAACGTATATGGAATGGGTTTTATATGACAGTCATCTTCAACAAGCAAATGCGTTTAGGAGAGAGGATGCCTACAGAAACACTGTGTCACAGTATAAATTCATTCATGGTCCCCGTGCATCCCACACGTTCACAGGCCATATGATTAGCCATCCTGTGCATCTTCCTCGGCTCTTGACGTGATTGAACAGATCTGTGGCGCAATAAACTGGAGCTGTAGAGAAGCATATCGCTCTGACAAGCCAATGATAGACCAGTCAGTGTCTTCTCAGAATGAGCCATCTGTGGGTCCCGGCGCCGGGCCGCATCACGGACACTGTGACAGTACTCAGGTATATCTCTCAGCATGGTGCAGGCTGATAGGGTAGCGGGGCTGCTGTGATACACTGCTTGGTTACTGTTACAGATGGATGACCCTGATGTGTCGGAGTCTCCGTCTGTCTCCACCCCTGTCTCTGTCTGTGTACCTCTGAGAAGTTCCACTGTGGAGGCAGGCGGGAGGGCGGGCAGGCGGGCGGGTAGACAAATGCGACCACAACCAACACACAGCCAGTGGGCTTGTCATTGGGAGAACACACCATGACTAAAAAAGGCCGAGCTGTGATTGCCTCTCCATGCCTGATGTGGTCCGATGATGGCTCATCCCTGGCCGGGAGATGAGAACCTGATGAACTGTCAAGAGCCAAACAGCTTTAAATGAGAAATCGACAGACAAGAGCTGCATATAGGGAACATAATAGACACACTGGGATGCTCGGACATCTCCTCGCAGGTGGTAAGATGATGGCTCCTTTGTGAAAATATAGTACAGTGCGATATTTCGCCGTCAATATGGTGTCTGGTATCTGCTTTACTTATGTACAACAATTGGCCACGTTTCCCCGGCAGAACCTTGTTAATTATAAAAGTGCTGAAACAGACCGCGCGCATTGTTTCATGTTGCGCAGCCATTATCACAAGAAATACATTATTCTTTCTCGCGGTTAAAGATTTCATCACATCTGCAATGCTTTGGATCTGTTTGACTTTGATCTCAACGTGTCTTTTTAATCAAGTTTCAAAAAAAAGATGTCTTTATTGTTGCAGGCCCTGGTCCAGACAGCACTGGGAGACATATGCTAAGTTTATCTTCAGCAAATAGCAGAGCTTTAATATTTTTGCTCTATAATGGTCTTCTTTCCCATTGCACTGGGCCCATTTGGCATTATTTGCTGCTGGGCATGACTTCTTAATAGAATCGGAATTCCAATTTGACTCTCCCGCTTAGCAGCCTTAATTTGAAGACAGGCTGTCCACAGCCTTGGAAAGTGGAAAGCAGTAATTTGAGCAGACCCCTCTAGCATTATCACTGCTGCATGAAGCATAATTCCTGGTTAAGTTTTTTTTTCTTTGAAGGCTGCAAACGAAATAACAGTGGGTTTTTTTTTTTCTGTTTTTAGATCTGTCGGCTAAGTTCCTATAGAACGATGTTATGATATTCAGTCCATCTTTGTCTAAAGTGAGTTCATCTGTTCACCTGCTTACCCCCTGCCGAGTGGTCAAGGTTTAGGGTCAGCAACGGAAGGGGCTGGTGGAGATTTCAACTTGCTCAAGGACACTTCAAAAGGATGAATGCATTCTGTCATGGGGGCCTGATCTAAGACCTCCCGGTTGAAGGACAGTCTTCCTGATCTCCAACGTCCAACTCGGACCATCGTGTGTAATTGACTTGATTTTGCTCGGCACAAACACGTTCTGTAACATAGTGTACCTAAGCTTTAATGGCAAGTGCATCAATAATAAAATATTAGCTTTAAGGCAACTGACACAAAGAGGCTGCTAATTGAGTGTATAATTACTAGAACATGAAGGGAGGCAAAGTAGCTCATCAGAGCACTAACAAGCATGTGACCATTGACTTTCTGAGGAGCTCTTTAAGCAGTCATTACCTATTCATGCCCTGGATAAGAAAGCTTCGATGCACTGCCTGTGGAAGTGGGAAAAAGAAACACTACATTCCGCGCGATATTTTTAATAACACCAAACTCACTGAGCCGGAGCTTTAAATCGTATCACTTCAAGGTGAAGAAGAAATGAAAACATTGCTTTGTTTTTATTTGTCCCTTCTATTGCATAAAACAACCTTTTAATCAATAAATGATGGAGCCAGTATGGTGCGGCGCGTTTGCATAATCAGCTGTGAATTTGAAAAAGAAAGAGCAGTTGAGTGTGTGGAACACAGGGGAGAGGAGAGAGATGAAGAGAGAGAGAGACGGCTGCCCAGTCTGCTGGCACTCAGACCCAGCTGGGTTATGGGGAGGCAGTGGCTGCCTAATGAGCCCCTCTTACCCCAGAGAGCTCACCCCACTCCTCCCCCTTGAGTCCCTAATATAAGGATGAAGGACTGCACACACTCCATCACTATCACATATGTTGCTTTTCCAACGCACAGCAGGGGAGCTGATGAAAACACAGTCTATGACGGTAAAACGGTCACTTGCTCACCAGTTAGCAGCGCACTCGTATTGTCTTAAACCACCGGAGAAGCACATAATACCGCTCAACACAAATAGTTGCGCATGCAGCCTCAGCCAATTTCTAAATTACCTCGCCGTTTTTCTTTGGCGGCTCCTTTCAACAGGACCCGCTCACAAAGCATACTCGGGGGATCTACTTCACAATAAAAGAAACATAATGTCATTACTAATGGCCACCAACACCACAGTGTCAAAGGTGAGTGCTGTTTTGTGTTTAACAGCTCAGAGAACAAATTTCTTTTGGCAGTTTTAAAATTCATGGGCTGTCCATGAAGACAGCCTAGCGTTTCTTAGGCTTGTAAAAAAAAAAAAAAAAAAAAAACCCCGCTTAATGGCCTTTGCTTTGTGAGGCCAAAGCCATAGTTCAACCTCTGCAGAGGAATACTCCCCTGACAGTTGTAAATTCCAATAAAAGGCTCACGCCAAAGTGAGCGTGAGTGAGTTATTCTGTTAAAGAGGGTAGTGGGCTGAACTCCAGTGGGCCTACTTTCCATTACCACAGCTCCCCAGCGTCTAATGGTCAAGGCCTGTCTCCGCTGGGTAAATGTTTACCCTACAATAAGGGTAGACGAGGCTCACCACAAATAAAAATACAGAGGCCGGCATGAGCAGGGAGATAATGAGCTACTATCAGCCCTCTCTGCCTTTCTGCCTCGGCCACAGCCAATGCTCATTAGAGCCTGGGTGATGGGCAGGAGAACTGAATGCACTCACTCAAGTGGCTCTGCAGTCTTCCGACGGAGAAACCTGCCTTCATATTCAAAACAAGAGAGAGAAAGAATCAACAGTGAAAATATTTGAACAATCTATTCAAACACCTTGTGGATTGTACTGGAGGCAGGCGGCCAGAGAGCAGTTGTTGAGAATGGGCAATGAAGAGATGGCGAAGACTCTCAGGCAGTTCAGTGGGTTTTTTGTCATGAGCTGCCAAAATGGCTTTGATTTACTGAGGGACCTATTGATAATTAATTGTATCATCTGTTTCCTCCTCCAGCTCAAGCCAAGAAAAACCAACCCCAACTCTTCATCAGACGCCCGGGCACAATTCATACCATCAGAGAGGCTGATTGGACCGAAGCTGGCTGTGCAAGCTGTCAGCAGATGGCAGCTAAAACTAAACACCTTTCCCTCTCAGGCCCAATGAGAACACAGACTCACGAGTCTACAACTTTGCCAAGGTGCAGGGGAAACAATTAATAGTCCACTCATGAATATACCGTACTGGAAACTGCTTACCTAATTAAATAAGTTGGTAGGTGGAGGACTTTCTCATGCCCGATCACACTGTGAAACTGTAATCACTGACGCTACGATCGTTTTTCTGGTAAACAATGACGGTTTTAGCCTCGCCATCCTCTGTTGTGACTGCTCGTGGCTTAAATAGTTCTCGTCTGGCCGCTGTTTCACACAAACACAGATCTCCCACACGTCTACAGAGTGGGCACCGTCTAGAGCAAGCTACAGCACATGTCCATATATGGAACATACTTTTAGCTCAATAATTCATAATCTTAGGGGGATGCTGAATAATTGAAGTGAACTTGGAGGCCTTTCAGCTCAGCAGAGCTTTTGCATGTAGCTGATGGATCTGCGAGATTCGATGCACATTACAGGGGGAGAGGGGGAAATATAGTGCTAAGCTGTGTTTCTGTTTTCACTGCGCATTCATTGATCAATTATTCAGCCGGCGCCCTCCGACTGTGACCCACAGTTCTAAGAACAGGCCCGAGTCTTCCCAGCATTAGACGGGTCCATGGCAGCATTTACTCCTCTGATTGTACTGGATTTCAGACACCGTCTATTGCGCTCTCGCGCGTTTCGTCTCATAACACTTCTAAGCTAACCCTGAAAATGTTCTCATGTTGTTCAGCTGCAATGGCCGTGGGTTCAAATATTAAATTACTGTCTTTCATCTGGTTAAATGAGTCAAAGTGTCGAGGCGGCTTATGAAATGAGCAACATGGCCACTCCAGGCAACTCTGTTCTTTTTTCTTGATCTCTTTG